>JAHBCN010001409.1:119041-158424 GCA_019359885.1 Listronotus oregonensis
TTGTATTTCAAAAGTCAATGCTTACTTCTTTAAATAAACTTTAAATATTACGACCATTTAAAAAAATCTTACTAAACATCATTACTCTAAGTACTAACTTTAAAAATATTGCTCCCACATCTGGAGAATGGCGTCGTTCACCACTCTTAGCATTCTTGGAATACATTTTTAGAATACAGCGATTTTTGACCGAAACACTTTAAAAATGGAATACAACTTCATATGTTTAAATACGCCGACAGGCTGACAGACTGACAGAGCAACAAACAGTTTTTTTTACACAATTGACCTGTACAGGGTTTTTCCGTATTTTTTGGAGCACCACCAGGGCTTTAATTTTAAGAGTTAAAAGAAACTTTAAATTATAAAAGTTGAACTGAACCGTTAGAATTTGTCATCAGATGAAAAAAAAAAAAACATTGGAAATGTGTTTAAAAATAAAGTTTTTTTTTTTAATGGCCCCTTAATTATTATTCTTTTGGAAATATTTTAAATATATTAAATTTTTTTAATTATAAAAAATAAATGTTTTAAAAAATATATAAATAAAAATATTTTTTAAATAAAAATAAAAAAATATAAGAAACAATAAATTATTATAATAAATTTTAAAAAATTAATAAATAATTTTATATATATATAAAATAAAATATATATATATATATTAAAATATATATATATATATATAAAATATAATAATTTTATAAAATATATATATATATATATATATATATTAAAATATATTTTTTATATATATATATTTTTAAACCCAAAGTAAAGTTCTTTTAAAAAACCAAACTTGGTATTTTTTTAATCAAATTTTCTATGCTCTTTTGTTTTATCTGATGACAAATTCTGATGGTTCAGTAAAAATACTTCAACTTTTATCATTTAAAGTTACTCTTTACTCTTAAAATAAAAGCCCTGGTAGTGCTCCAAAATATACGGAAGAACCCTGTACATAACCCTGACATCTTGTTTAAAAAGTAAAACAAATATTAAGCTAAAAATAATTTTTTTTAAAAAAAAAGCTATAGACTATTCTTGTAAAGTCCTCAAACTGAAGATGATGTCAACAAATTGCTTTTTTAAAAACTGTTACTTAGCGTTGCAGTCCTATTTCCATATAGTCTATTGTTTTAATTTTGGTACATAATTCTGAAATTTTTTTTAAAATAAAAAAAAAATAAAGGAAAAAAAAGTATAATATAATTTTTTAAAAAAACCAAATTGGTATTTTAAAAATTTCCAGCTCGGATCGATGACAAATTCAAAGGTTAGTAAAAAATTTTTAAATTTTTTATATTTAAATTTCTCTTCTTTAAAATAAAAACCCTGTTGCCAAAATTTTGGGAAAAAGAACCCTGTTTTTTATTTGTTTAAAATAAAAAAATATTAATAAAAAATAATTTTTTGTCAAAAAAAGCTAGGATTTTGAATTTTCAAACTGAAGTATTAAAAATTTTTTTAAAAAAAATTTACTTAGGTTCACAATTTCTATAAGCATTGTTTTAATTCTACAAAATGTGTTTTACATAAAATACCTTAAACTTTTAATATTTTTTCTAAAAACAAACTTTAATGAAAAAAAAAGGGGGTAAAAAGTTTAAACCTGGATTTAATCAGACAAACTTATTTTGTCCTATTTTGGTCGCTGTTATGAAAAAAAAAATGATTTCTACTTCGAAGCTTAAAATTTTTAAAAAACAAAAAAATATTTAATTGCCTGGTTCGGATTTTTTTTGGGCCAAAAGTTGCTTTTTTTTTGCGAATTTTTTTTTTAAAAAACCCCAAAAAAAACTGTTTTAGAATAAATTCTATTCTAAAAAGATCCTTAAATCTTATATTGTTGTTGATTTTATTTAAAAAAGAGCCGTTATTAATAGCCATACTCTTACAAAAAGCCTCCTTTTGCTAACGGACGAGCTGTAGGGTTCCTGTCGCTCTGTTGCAGCCATTTCTATGGTTGCTAATCTAAAAATTAGCTCCATCTCTAGTAGGTCCCAATAGAGTAATATAAAATGTTACTCTAATGCTTTTTTTATAATCTAATTGAAAAGTCTCGCATTTTGCCTTTCTCCTTTTTCATCTCTATCCCAAGTTTTTTCTGGGGAAATCTGTTTGAAAAGTTTTTATTTCCTCCCGAAACTTTTAAAAAACTCGGAACTCATGGTACTTATTTCTTGAGCTATATGCAAGCTGTATAAGCTGTCCTAAAAATAAAAAAGATACATTTGTAAGTTATCTTAGTAAGTTCTAAAAAAAAGTAAATTATTGCGGAAGTCTAAATTTGAAATTGTTAAATTAAATGTGTATTGTTTTTTTTATTTTCTTTAATTATACTTAAAATGTAAGATGGGTAGTAAACGTTTGTTTAAAAAGGTTTAATAGATTGGTGGACACATGATAGCAGATGACACGTTAATATTTACGTGGATTTTCGTATTCAAATTACCTTTTACGAAATATTTTTTCTACAAATCCCATATTTTTCCCAGTAATTAAGTAAAATCTAAAACTGTCGCATAAATTTTGATACCATCAGGTCTGATTTGAAATAACAGCTGAATAAATTTCGAGAACGGTCGAAGTCCATATGGTCTTTGAATTTTTGAATACATAGCACCTAATTTAGAAATAGTTGGATCTGGTTTAAAAATAATGTGGTCAAATGTATACATTTTAATTAGTTATTTGAAGATGGTGCCGTAAAATTCGACTAATTGTACAAAAATACCAAAGGTGACTGCATCTTATTAGATAGTAGTTTCTTCCTAGTACTGATCAGTGGGTCAATTCTTAGCAGGTTATACAACATAAGTTGGTGTGCATTTATATGTCCAATTTATAGTGATGTAATTTAATAATGCAGTTTAAAGTTTTGAAACCTGTCGAATTTTACCCATATTTTTTCTTAAAATATTTAGATTTTATGACTCAGTGGACTGTAATAGTTGCTTATATTACTGGTTTATGGCCCAAAATTAACAATCTTAAAGTATTTTTACAGTTTTGTAACAATTTTTAAGCAGCAACCGCTATTTTTCTTGCAATGCTTGACCATTTTAATAGATTTTTGTTGATTTTACTGTTCTAGTATTCAAATATTTTAAATAATATACAATAATAATTTTCTCTTTTACTTTTTTTTTTTAAAATGCCTTGTTGAAACATTGCTAAAAATTAGAAAATAATGTTTTGTTTAAAATTTCTCCTCATAAGTTTTTTTAAACATAAAAGGGGGAAAAAATTTTTTTTTTTATGATAAAATTTTAAAAAAAAGATATATATAAAATATATATATATATATATATATATATATATATATATATATATATATATATATATATATATATATATATATATATATATATATATATATATATATATATATATATATATATATATATATATATATATATATATATATATATATATAATATATATATATATATTAAGCATAAATATTAATTTTATGACAAAATTTTTTTAACGTAATATAACAATTCTTATATCGTATTGTTTTTTTTTATTTATTAAATAATAAATCAAAATTAGTTTGTATATTGTGTATGGTATTTTTTTACGTTTTATTAAAGTATATGAGAATTGTTATATTATATTAAAAAAAAATTGTTCCAATGTGAATATCAATACTTAATTAAATTTGTTAAATTAAATTAAAAAAGACCATATGAGTATATTAAAATATACTTTATACACCATTCTATTAATTTGTAGATTATTGTAGTTCTTTATTCTGGATTTTTTTCTGGTCATTTTTTATAATTTTTTTTATTTTTTCCGCCAAAAAAAACCTGTGAACAATGTTCCTTATACTATAAACAAGTCTTCTGCAAAATTAGTATATTAGTTTTATTGTACATCGGACGAATTAGTTATTTTTCAAAGGGCAATTAAATCGTATTATCTTATATGTCTTTTTGGGACAGAGTTAAACGACGACTCTTAAAAACTAAAGGGTATGTGACAGCAATAATAATTTATTGATCCTAAATTGTATGAAAATGCAACATCGTAAATTTTATTCGGTCTTTTAGATATTACTTCTAGTATCAATTTTATTACACAAACAGATGCTTACACAGATTTTTGCTTGGGAAAACTTATCTTTGAGGTGATACCGACACCATGGATTATTACTTTTAAACGGATTATTTATCGATATTTTACGGAAATTTCGTTAAAACAGAGGTGACCAATAGATCGATAATGCATTTTATGACGACAGTAAAATAGTAAATAAGCAAGTTTTATTTTATTCATAAAATATATTATATACCTATTTTAATCGTCTTGGCATTAATCAGGGTAGTGCTTGGCAAAGGAATCCTGAGCAGACATTTGATGTGTTTACTAAGAAACCTTTTTTTATTAAACTGACATTTAAAATGTATTTTAAGGTATTTAAATATTATTTATTTCGATTTTTTTTCAGTGGCAAAATCAACCAACAAAACAATAAATTTAAAATTATTATTTTACTTCGCATTAACTAATAGATAAGCAGACTGGCAGACTGACTGACAGACTTTGGTAAACTGGGACAAGACGGATAGCATGTTAAATATTGAATTTCATACCCTTTTATCAGTTACAAACTGCCTCTTAGGCATCTTAATTAGGTACTTGTCGGGCTTTTACTGATGGAGTACTTATTATATGAAAATAAATTTTTTACTTAATGCAGTGGGGACCCAAGTTGCAGAATGTGCGACGAGGAGGAAGAAACAGCCTACCATATCCTGTGCGAATGTAAGCATTACCATAAACAGGCTTATTTGGAACCGAAATGAGCCCACAGGAAATTTAAACCATCTGGGGCTTATACAGACTTGTAGAAGGAACAAGGCTAATGAAAAGGATTGTTGATAAGAAATTGGAGATAAAGGCAAAAAAAGCCCAAAAGGTCGCTGCCTCCTGTAGTAAATCAAGCGGCTCCCAGGAAGAAGAAGACAAAGAGTGGTGGCTTAACGATTCTTGAAATTTTTTGTAAATAGTGAGACATATGATCAAAGATGCTATTGGCCATAAGGGAATCATTTTGGTAAAGAAAATTTTTATTTTTTAATTTGCAAAAAATAGTTGACTTTTTTAGTAGCCCCTCTCCCCTCCCTTAGTGTAAAATCGGATATTTAGCGTGGGTCTCAAGAACACTGCACAAAATGAATGAATAAGTCGATTCGGCTGAAACTGCAGTATGACTTTCTGGTAAAAAATGAGTGGTCTTAAATCTGACAAACGCGTGGACATTTCCGTCTTCCCTACAACAAACTCCATGAAATATTATTCTACGTCGCTGACAAGAACGGAATACCGAAAAACTACGATGCATCGATGCAATTTCTATCCAATTGTTTCGGTTTTCCTTGACTCTATTTTATATATCATTTAACTTCGATTGCGCCACTGATAACGTCTTCTACGGCTAACGCAATTTCGAAAGACTTTACGGACGATTGTATTCCGCAATAGGCCAAATTATAGTAAATTTGTAACGTTGCCAAACAGAACTAATGTACCTTTATCGACGCGAAGCTAGTTATTGCACACAACATATGCACACGACATTATTTCGCAAATTGTAATTACACTTGCTTCGTTTCATCCTTTTGTATTAATAGATATTTTATTGTTATTGTTTGACATACTTTAACAACTAAATTATACGTGGTCAATATTATCTAGCTACTCGAGAATAAATATTATTACTTATTGTTTATAGGACAGAGATCTCGTATTGTATCGTATCGAAGCATGGTAAGTTGCCTCGCTGGGGCCTAAGCATTAAGGCCTAAGCCAATTATGCTCTACACCAACCCTTAGGCACACACAGGTTCCGGAATCCTGTCCTGTTCCTTATGTGTGTATCCCTTTTGCACTGATCTGGTACTTGTGATGTACTGTTGTCTAATAGAGCCCCAGTTTCCCTACTAGTGATGAGAGTCCTGTTAGTGGTAGAAATCTTATGTCATTTAGGTCCAGCCATGCCGTTCCTAGACATTTTCCTCTGGTGTGCCCTAGTACTGGGCAGTCTTTAAGTAAATGTATTGTGTCCTCTCTTCCCTCTCCACACCATCTATATATACGTGTCTCACTTTTTCCTATTTTGTTGAGATAGTATCTGTTTCTACAATGACCTATCAGTATGCCTGTCAGGTTTCTCATTTGCACTCTTCTGAAGTTCTTTATGCTCATAGCTAGGTACTTCCATAGGTCTTTCCCAATAATAGCCTTTGACTGTCTGGCTTTTGTCTTTTTCCAGTTTTCGTCAAACCGTTTCCCTATCCATGTTGCTATCTCTGTCATATCCGTGTTATATCCGTCTTATATAAGATTCCCATGGTATATTCAGGTCCACTGTCCTCAGCTTCTTACGAGAGAAGATAAAAGATATTCATTTATTTAATATCCCACCAAAAACACTTATGTAAAATAGGGGGCAAGTCCCTATAAAATTACACCAAGTTCCACAATTTTGTTCGACTCTTTTTTAGCTTCGCAAGTTTTTTACCGAGGTGGCTTTCCGATAAAAATGTACAGTTTTCAGAATGTTTTTTTGCTTGTGTCCTAAAACCTACTTCCCTACCAAATTTTAAGTTTCTTTGATGAACCAATGAGTCTATCAGCCAGTAGAAAAATAGGTGAGTTTTGCTGCTTTTTCAATTTTTATTAAAAATATTCACAACAAAATCTTTTAAAATTTTAACCAGAGCAAGTAAAGTTGTTATCTGCACTCCGGTTGTGTAAAAAAATTATTCGTAACTCTTAAGTAAGTTAAACAGACGTAGTATTGCTACACTTACGTGTGGAACTTGCGGATCCTAGCTTTGTTATTCAAAAGTTATTAGAAAAAATATGAAATAAAACCACAAACCTATGAATAGTCATACAAGAGCAAGCAACACTAAAAGCAAAAAAAAACAAGAACAAAATATAGATAATTGCTTATGTCTTAAACCATATTCACAATTCTAAAAATACAGGCCCTTTCAGACAATAAAGCTTCGGTAATTCTTAGATCATTAAAATCCAGTTTTTTTACCAATTAATATTAAATAAACATTTATCATGTATATTTATTTGTTAATTGTTGATACAAAAATCGTTATCCAGACTTTAAAAACACTTTACCAAGAAACTATTTTAAATAATATTTTTGCTTTTCTTGTATGTACTGTTTATGGTCAAATTTAGAAGTTGCACCTATTTTTAACAAATAAATGTTTAAAAAAAAACATTTTTTTCTCTTGAAGTCTCCAGCACCAATTTTTATTCAGAATGGATTGTCAAAAATATGATATATTTTAAACGTAATATTTGTAAATGTAGTATGTGACCTAGATTACTAAGCTAATAATGTAATTTAAAGAAATAAATGTTATATATATTCTTCCACTTGTCCTATAATTAAATCTTAAGTTTTTGAAAAGCAATACAAAATATATTTTTAGCAAAATCTCATCTACAGATTATTACGATTTTATCATGATAAAGATATACACAATAAACAAGTTTCACACTCACTAGCTTAAAATGCTTTTTCTATTTGACAACTTATGGCTGGTTATTATTCATTGACAAACTAACTCTTTGATCGATAATATTAACTATGGTTCTTATTTGAACGCAGCTAATTTCTTAATGTACTTGATGTTTTTTTAAATAAGCTTGACAAGCAAAATAATTTAAACGTAAGTTATCATTAAATTTTGATATATATTGATAGTTTATTTAAAATTCTGTATTTAGGTACAGTCTACGAGAACAGTCAAGAATCAAATTACAGATGCAAGAACTTCGTAACTTGTTTAATATATTAAATAATGTCACCTTAAAAACCAGAATATCAATTAATAAAAAAATAAAAAACTAATAATTTATTTTCAATTTACTGTCTTCGAAATACTGCTAGACTATTTTTATTAATTTTTTTATTAAAATATGGAAAAATAATTAAAAAAAACACATAAATCGTCCAATGGACAAAACTTGGTATTATAGGTAAAATATCTAGTTTTACCTCAAAATGTTACATTAAACAAAACTATGTCCCCACTTCCTACGTACATCCCATCTTTTTTATAAATTTTAAAATGAACGTACCGAAAAGAGCCGTAAAATAATGTTTAATGAAAATTTGAACAAAATAACATTATTTTATTTTGGCCGGGTAAATTGCACAACAAAAACAAAAGTTCTTGTTGGATATACTCGCCAGAATAGTTTTTATACAATAGGGCCGCTTTGATCCTGGTCCCAGGTATAGCAACTGAGTGTGTTCATCCCTATAAAGCCCTTTAAATTAACAGAACGCCTAAAACAGAAAAGAAACAAACATACAAAAAATTGATACATTTATATACGTTTGGGTGGCAAGTCTGCCAACGTTATCAAGTTTAATAAAAAAATAAATTTAAATTGTAAGAATTTTGATATAAAAATTCTGAGTGCTTTAAGTGATAGTTTATGACGTTTTGTCATTCATAAATGACAGATTAGTTTATTTTGGCTAATATATCTATTATTTTTAAAAATAAGAAGAGGCTGGTGTTATAAATTAATTTTAAGTTTGTCTAAAATTACTTCACCATGTATTATCTAAATTAACAGATAATAATGCTACAAAATTATCTTCATTTATTAACATATATGCACTTTCTTTTATTTCGAGTTTTTTTTTCATTTGCTAAAATACTGAAACGCTTCTAGTATTTGACCAAAGAAAATTTGTTCAGAAAAACGTTAAATAAAAGAAAGTGCATATAATATTTTATTAAATAAAGATAAATGTTAACAATTTTAATTTTATTTAAGTTTATTTTAAAAATGGTGGCAGATTTGCCACCGAAACATAGATAAGTGGATGGTTCTTTTTTCTGTTTCAGGTGTTCTACTAATTCATAAAGCTCTATAGGGCTGATCACTCTTGGACGCTTTATTCCGGGATGTGGTCAATAGCGATCTCATTGCATAACATTTTTTCTAGCAGTGTATATACCCAACAAGAACTTTCCAAAACATAAATCCGCTACATTTCAAAAATTGATTTGATTTTACCTATATTAGACATGCTATCATAACTCTGGTTGCTGGTAACGTCAACCCAAAACAAATTCTAAAAATGGTAATGGACCAAACTGGTCTCATATACCTTTTTTTATAGCAATAAATAAACCATAATTTAAAAGAATTTGTAATAATAATTTTTATAATGTGTCGTATTAAGGTTTTTTGGTCTGATGCCGTCCACTGGGTACCAGAGAGTGTTTGCATGTTTAAAAATAGCGTGTTACAAATGGATAATATGAAATAGTTTTTGCTTAATGCGGGAATTGTTTTATACAGGGTGTTCGATAAATGCACGTACAAATTTTTTTTAAAGGATATTTTTAAATTTTTTTATAAATATGAGTCCGCAATTGCAGAGTTTTTAAGATCGGGGTGTTAAACTTCTAAACAAATAGATTTTTTGTAATTATCTTAAAAGGGTATTCTAGTCTAGAAGCCCAAATTTCGGGCGTTTTTGATGGTCGATAAAAAAACAATTATTATTTTCGCTATTCATTTTTTTGTCATTTATGTATTTTTATTTTAGAAATTTACAAAACAGAATATAAAAAAAAAACATATTTTACAAAGTTACACGCTGCTGAAATAGAGAAAAAAAAAGGACGTGTCCATTTTGTCACGATTTCCTCTCTTCTGGTCATCTGAAAAATTAAAAAATGGTATATTCTTTATCAGTACAAATGTCATTATGGCAGCAACAAAACTTGCCTTATAGGGAAAGAAGCAAAAAGACTTTTTTTGGCAATTGTTTATTTATAATAGGTTCGCGCGTTAAATGGCCCCACTCATTAATCGCCCTTATTAATACCCTTGTTGTTCAATAGCCATTAATGAAATACCAATCCTAAAGGAAATATTTATAAACCATTACCGAGAAAAAATGTAATCCATATAAGTTTAGAGGACTCATTACGTTGACCTTATACAAGTGTTAAATAAAATAATAATGCCACAATTTAATTGTGGCTCATCTTGACCAGAAATAGTCCTAATAAAATAAATTGCTGTGAAGTTAAGTGCGACCACCCGTATGGTTGCTCTTTATGCCTCATTTCTTGGTATTTCAGGTGGCGGCGTTACAGAGTGAGGAATTTATGCTTGTGTTTGGACTATTTTGCTGAAAATACTAAAATTAAATTACCGCAAATTTTTATTTTGTTGTATAACCAAGCTTAAACTTTAAGGAAGTATTGTAGAATAAATTCTATAAGCGAAAAGCTTTTTAAAAAATGCTTTTGAAATCTAGTAACTTTTAAACAGAAAATCATTTAAAAAAAAAAACTTTAAATGTAAATTTGTTTTAGATTTAATGTAGAGTAAATTAAGTCTGCAACCATATTGCATGCAGAATGGATATAGAGCTCAACGCCACCTCATACCCCTTGACATATTCGTCAAGGAGGCTATTTTGGTATAATGCCAGACGTAGGAGTTGGCGCAGAGTCGTAATTTGTGGAGTGAGGCGGTAGGTTCGCTTCCACTACTGCAGGCGAAAGTGGAATCTATTGTGCCATGTTTTGTTTTCAACATATCCTACAAAATTGACATCAAAGTAGAATAGAACACAAACGTGGCAGATGTGATCTACATCTACACAGACGGTTCGAAAACAAAAGAAGGTACGGGATGTGAAATTTATTCTAGATCTCTCAACTTAAACATCAAATGGGCTATGGGTGAGTTGGCAAGTGTGCTCCAAAGTGAGCTTACAGGCATAACCATAGCTGCAAAAGAAATAAGCAGTAGGAACATCACTGATGAAGTGGTGCTTATCTATATGGATTGTAGACTGACACTACTAGCCCTAAGGAGACCAGGCTACACCTCGGGTCTGGTATTAGAATGTCACCGTACCCTTGTGGACGCTTCCAGCAGGAATGTGGTCACCCTCTGCTGGACCAAAGTACACTCTCACTCCAAAGACAACCGTACCTTTTGTAGATCTGACAGGGTCTGCGATGAGGGACCTAATCAAAAGACACTCTCATTAGCACTTTAAAAGACGAAGGGATGAATTAGCAAACTCTAACAGGGAGTTACGGAACTATCCTGACAGAGATACAGCTAAACATTACTTGACAATGCCTAGTCTAATTCGTCTTATCACGGGCGTTCTTACTGGACATTATCAACTGCGAAAACACCTCTTTAGAATGGTTATAAATGACACACCCCTGTGTAGAAGTTGTAAACAGGAAGACGAGACGGTGGAGCACATCTATTGTGACTGCCCTGCACTCTGGTCCAAGAAAAGATCCATGCTGAGCGAGCATTGACTTTTCTTGGCCGACATTAAGGAAATTTCCTCAAAGACGTTGTCACCTACTTTAAATCACTAGGACGGGCGGCCTTCTGAGGCCTAGGTGCAGTGATGTTTATCACCTTCCTTTCTTTTAGATTTAGATTCAGGATATAGAGCTGCTACTACTACTAGACTGTAATTTTAAAGCAGTTTAAGTGTTACAAAATCATTTTACGGTTTTTTATAATATCATTTAAGGATATAAAAATCCCTTTATTAAAAGATGCATTTAAACTTTATTATTACTTAAAAGGTATTTTATTATTTTTAAACCAGATACAACAGGTAATTACAAAAGATTCCTAAAAAATAGAATGATTTAAAAAAACTCTTTGTTCTTTTATTGCTACATATCATGATATGACTGACATATTTAAAACTAATTTTTTTAATAATAACCCCCATTAATGCCTACTTTTCCGTTAATAAACAAATATAGTATAGACTATTAACTATACACAGAATAAACTAGTTTATTCATAACTTCGTCATTTAAATGTCAACTATTAAAATATTTGTCATGTTGATTACCCAGAACCGAACCACATCCCAAAAAAAGGATTGTATATAACCCGGGCATTAATTGGGGATTCATGGTATCAGCCCTTAACTTTAAATGGTCTTGATCATTAATCCTCCATATTAATACCCGTGTTCATTATATAGCTATTTTAAATATATATTTTTTTAATAAAAATATTTATATAAGAAAAACTCTGTTCTTAGCGGGCCATCTTGGTAATATCAGTTATAAGAATAGAACTTAACTTTATAGTGGTACAAAAACAAAAATAATTCCTACTATTGATAGTGGTCCAATTTCCGAAAACCTCTGATTTCTTAGATTAACCTTATTCCGATCTATTAAATCTCTCCTTATATGCAGCCACATTTCCACTGTTTATAGTGTTACAAAAACCTAAATTTAAAGCACAATTTAAATAATCAACAAGTCACGTCCGAGGTAATAAAAAAGCAATATATTCCAAATTACAACGGAGAGTGTCCTAGTAAGATATATCACAGACGGGGTCCAGCGCGTTGGAGACAAAATTTATAGCCTTTTATATTTTTATTTTTAATTGGGCCCGTAAAAATATCGTTTCACAACTTTAATGCCGGATCATTTAAAGTGGACCGTGCGCTTCTTCAAGATTTATTACAATTTTGTAATTTCTTGGAATATATCACATGGCAGTGGCGGGTTATCTTCCGTATTTTAATTAATAGACAAGGGTCGATTACTTTTGAAACGGAAAAAAAAATAGTCTAATGAAACCCATTGGAAAAGGAAGAGAATATAACAAAAATGAAAGAAAAAATAATTTACGAGCGATCTGAGGTCGGGAAGTGGAAGGAGGTGAGTTTTTAAGGAAAAAAAAGGTTTATCTCGATTTCCGACAAAGCTGAAAGTACTATGGAAAAAAGTTAAATAGCAAAGTTGTAGGTAATAAAAAGGTATACAACTTTTGTTTTTACACTTTTTCACATAACCTCAAAATTTATGAGAACAAATCAAATAACCAAGTTTTTGGTTTTTTATTTTTATTTTTTACAATTTTTTTTATTACGAAATTTGTTGGAAACTTGCCTTTTATGTCCTAAACACACTGTAATTTTTTGATTTAAAATATTTATTTTTTCACCTTATTTTGACTTTATATCGAAAAACACCTCAATTTTCAATTGAAAATTATCTCGTCAAAATATCTGCTTTTTTAAAAATGTCGGTGGGTTTTTTGTTCGTTTAAATCTTTACTTTCTGATGGTGTAAAAAAATATACATTACTATGGTAAATGTTCTCAGAAAATGCAAAGAAACGAAAAACATTCGAATCCGTTTTTTTTATCATTATGTACAATTTTGAACTATTTATTAAAATTTACATTTTAATTACTCAAAAAGCGTAAGATTTTAAGGTATATTGATAGGCAAAAAAAATACAAATCCATATAACATAAACGTTGCAAAAAACATGCAAAAATAGTTGTTCAAAATATTAAAGTTAGGATTTTTTTCTTTGCATTTTCTGAGAACGTTTACCATAGTAATGGATATTTTTTAACACTATCACAAAGTAGAGAAAGAGAGAGAGTAAAATAAAAATTAAATACCAAAAACTTGGTGATTTGAATTTTTCACATAAATTTTAAGATTATCTGAAAAAAGTTTAAATACCTTTTTATTACCTACAGCTTTGCCATTTAACTTTTTAGTTTTAAAAATCAAGATAAACCGTTTTTTACCCTTTAAAACTCACCCCTTTTCACTTCCCGACCTCAAATCGCCCGTAAATTATTTTTCCCTTCATTTTTGTTATATTCTCTTTCTTTTCTAATGAGTTTCATCCTACTTTTTTTTTACTCTTTACCATTTTCAAAGGTTTCAGCCCTGGTCTATAATTGGAAGTTGAATCGAATCATTGATTGATTACATGACAAACTACAAGGTGTTTTAAAAGTAAACGTAATTCTTTCAGCAGCGTCTTTTTCTCATTAAAATAAAAAAAAATGTCTAAAAACATCCAGAAAATTCCTCGTTTTTAAGATAAGGACCATTAAATGTTTGCTAATCAAAACGGTTTTTAATTAATTTTAACTCTTAGAAAAAAGTAATTTAAATTAAATTTTGCGGATGTGTATTAAATTTCATGTAGATTTTAGTAACATAAAAAAAGAGTTAACTTTTTTTAAATGTTGTACGATTTAAATGACATTTATGCGATTATTGTTATTATTTTTCTTATTTCTGGAAGTGCGTTTAGTGATTGTTAACGACTATGAAGCTGGTATTTATATTATGTTTGCGAGAGCCTTTGGAAATTGCATGAAAGCAATACAAATATATAAGGGGACATATATTAATTGGAATTTTCTTATTATTGATAAATTAAACTTAAAATTTAAAACTATAGTAATTTATAAGCGTGGTATGATATACATATAATTAAGTGTATATCATACGTATCGTACATGTTGGTTGGATTATTTTTATTTATATAAAAAAAAAAAAAAAAAAAAAAAAAAAAAAAAAAAAAAAAAAAAAAAAAAAAAAAAAAAAAAAAAAAAAAAAAAAAAAAAAAAAAAAAAAAAAAAAAAAAAAAAAAAAAAAAAAAAAAAAAAAAAAAAAAAAAAAAAAAAAAAAAAAAAAAAAAAAAAAAAAAAAAAAAAAAAAAAAAAAAAAAAAAAAAAAAAAAAAAAAAAAAAAAAAAAAAAAAAAAAAAAAAAAAAAAAAAAAAAAAAAAAAAAAAAAAAAAAAAAAAAAAAAAAAAAAAAAAAAAAAAAAAAAAAAAAAAAAAAAAAAAAAAAAAAAAAAAAAAAAAAAAAAAAAAAAAAAAAAAAAAAAAAAAAAAAAAAAAAAAAAAAAAAAAAAAAAAAAAAAAAAAAAAAAAAAAAAAAAAAAAAAAAAAAAAAAAAAAAAAAAAAAAAAAAAAAAAAAAAAAAAAAAAAAAAAAAAAAAAAAAAAAAAAAAAAAAAAAAAAAAAAAAAAAAAAAAAAAAAAAAAAAAAAAAAAAAAAAAAAAAAAAAAAAAAAAAAAAAAAAAAAAAAAAAAAAAAAAAAAAAAAAAAAAAAAAAAAAAAAAAAAAAAAAAAAAAAAAAAAAAAAAAAAAAAAAAAAAAAAAAAAAAAAAAAAAAAAAAAAAAAAAAAAAAAAAAAAAAAAAAAAAAAAAAAAAAAAAAAAAAAAAAAAAAAAAAAAAAAAAAAAAAAAAAAAAAAAAAAAAAAAAAAAAAAAAAAAAAAAAAAAAAAAAAAAAAAAAAAAAAAAAAAAAAAAAAAAAAAAAAAAAAAAAAATATTTCTGGAAGTGCTTTTAGTGATTTTAACGACTATGAAGCTGGTATTTATATTATGTTTGCGAGAGCTTGTGCTGAAGAAATTTTCTTTTATTAAAAATCAAACTTAATAATTTAATATATATTTATAATATATTATATATAGTGATATCATATATTATATTGGTTAATTATTTTTATTATATATTTAATTTTTAAATAAATATATATATATATATATATATATATATATATATATATATATATATATATATATATATATATATATATATATATATATATATATATATATATATTATATATTTCGCTTGATTCACTAATTTAATAATCAGAACATACAACACATTGTTTACTATTAAAATTGAAATAACTTATTCGCCTACGTAAATGTCTTATATTTCCTAAAGTCCTTTATAACATCAAACATGTTTCTGGTAATTAACTTTAACCAAAGATGGTATATAACTATTTTGAGCTACATCTCCACAGCATCATACACAGATTTACAACTGATATACTGGAAAAAATTGTGTAATACTATTAAAATGCCCACACTAGATTAACAGTTTTCTTTTAAACACTTTATTAACTACAAGAAGTTAAAAGACCTAGTGTATAGTCACAGACAAGAGATATTTTTAAGAATGCGGATTTAACTATACAAAATTTAATACGGAACTTAGAAAAAACGGTTTTTAAATTCTACTTATTAATTACTCTTAGGTACATAATAAAAGTTTTTCTTAAAGTTTTTGTGAATAATTAAATTTTTATTTTATCCGTTTAAATGTGCATCAGCATAATCCAAAGGTGAAGATAATACAAGAGTGTCGACTGCCACTTATTTTTGTTAGTGACTGTACAAAAGGTCATAAAAAGAAACATTAATTCATGTGTTCGTTGGGTTTAATAAGAGCGCGTGGACAATATTACGGTTTTATGTCTAGAGATTAGAATCTTGCACGGTGTAAACAAAATGATTTTATTTTTATCATAGAGAATTACACGAGTAGCATTAATTAATGTAGAACTACTACCTTGGCTGTATAATAATAGGTGTATCATATAATATGGGTATACATAAAGGCTAGTTCCAGCTAACGATATACCATTGCTTACTTGCTTATTATTAGAGATGTTCGATGAAGTGCTCCAAATTGTTACTCGCTGATCTAAGGCAGACATTAAAATGACGTAGTAATCTGCCGCGTGTAACTTTAGAAGTGTTCTTCTTAAAATAAATAGCATAATATATATAATATATTATATATATATATATATATATATATATATATATATATATATATATATAATATATATATTTGCCTTTTAAGACTCTAATTTAATCAAAGGAAAGAAGTGAATTTTTCTACAGAAAGCACCTTTTTACAAATGTTCCGCAAGAAAAATCACTCTCAGTTTTGTGGCCATGTTAGCATGTCATTGGCAATTTTCGCAATAAGGTTAAACAGGAAGTATACACAAGAGAATGATACATTCCTGTTGATTTATACTTAGTTTAAAAAAATTCTTCTGTTATGAAATGAAAACCACAGGGAAAAAGACGGAATATTACAAAACATTAAATACGAGAAATATTGATTTTAAAGTTTGAAACTTCTAAGATTCTTTAACTTGAAAATGAAATGATTGAAATATGACAAATTTTGTTTATTAAACTATCTGCATTACATATTTAAAAACATTGTATTGTAAAGTACATTTTTTTTAAATATTACACACAAATGAGGAATGACCAAAAAAACAATATCCAAAGCTCAGTTATCATAGTTGTAGTATTAGGTTTGTTTTGTTCCATATTGATTTTAGTCCTAAAAGTAGTATTCTATGAGCTTTAGTACTAAAGTCCAAAAAAAATCTTACCTTCGCAATTTTACTTTTTTTTATTTCTCTTAGGGGAATCATAATAGTTCTGGAAGTCCTGAGTGCAGAACGCTTTCAGAGCTTGCAGATCATTAACTTTAGTAAAACTAAAACCGATGATGTACATCGACATTCCTTGTTCTTATAATTGTGATTTTTGGTTTTTCCTGTGTCTTATATTAAGACTAACGGACTGTGCCGTGTTCTTCTAGAGATGTCGTTATAATGAAATTAGATGATTCTCTACTAGATGGCCATGCTAGCTCAATTTTTGATATTTTGTGACATTCCCTGTTTAGGAAATCTACATACTTACACAAATAAAAAATGTTTGCCTAAATAAAATCTGGGCTAATACAAATTAATATTGTGTAGATAAACTAATTTTGTTAACAAACCTTAGCACAATAATCAAACCAGGCATATCTGTTCTTGTATTAGCCTGTATAATTAAAATTAATTATGGATTTGTGAATGATTTATTTTAACCCTCTTTCTTCTTTCCATTTATACCCAAAAAATATCCTTGTTTTCCACTTCTACATAGTAATAATAATAAACTAAGTAGCAAAGATTAAAATAGAAAACAAAAAGGTAATTTCATTGTTTTTATATAAATTAAGGCGTCTGATCTTATATTAATAACATCTTATTATGAAAGTACCATACCATTAGAAGTAAAATGTAAAATCACCTCATCTTCGTTCAACTAGTAATAAAAAACCGAAAACATGGTCTTCTAACAAAATATCCGGGTTACAAGCATCTTTTAACCTCAATAGAGAGACATAAAGTTCAGAGATTCACGACCCAAAAATCTTCTTGCACCGACTATATCACGCCAACTTAATTGTTGCATTGGGAAGTAGGAAAATATACCGGAGAAGTTCTAAAAGTTGTTGAGGAAAAAGGTGTAGTGTTAGGGCCGCGTGGTTTTTTAAATTATTGTTATTTAGAGTTCAGCACTATGGTCTTTTATTTGTTTACCGATTACGATTAAAGGACTTGGCACAAATCTTTATGGAACTTAGTGACCAGTGAGAATTTTACAAATTTTAATATGTTGTAACTTGGGACAATACTAACATTTCTCATATTAACACAAAAGTGATAGGTATATAGTGTGATCCAATAATTAAACTTAAAAATACGCTTGCACTGTACTTACAATATTATTATTTGATTTTTTTTATGCTAAACTGACTATTTATGTAGGATTTTACAAGAAAAGAAATATTTTTGTTTTTTCTTCGCTATCCAAATATGATGTTAAAGTAATTATAGAAGCATTAACTAAAATATCAAAAACAAATTAGCGCACATATAGGGAACTCTTCTTTTGTATAAAATGTGGGCAGCAAATAAATTACCAATATAAACACAAAATATTAATATTTCTCTTTTTAACTAGAAAAATCTTTAGCAACGACGAAACCTAATCAGTTTTTTTACGCTTAAGCAAATACGAAATGAAGAGTTCACCATATTTAACTTCTTTTACGATATAATAAAATCCATTTTGGTACCCTGCAGTTTTCATATTCACTCTTTTGGGAATAATATAAAAAGAAAAAAATCATTTATTTAATAAGACATACACAGTTTTGTATTTTTAAGAGTTTTTTAAAATGCCAAAAACAAAAGCAAGAATGTTTAAAAATTCCTTTTGGTAATTTGGAATACCTACTGGGGCTATTAATTAAATTTGCAGGCCCAGTTGCAATGCGACAAAATTTTAAATTAAAGATGACTTACCAAATTGACAAGGCTAAAAATATGATTATGTCTTGCCAAGACACAAATCCATAAAAACAAACATTAAAATAAAATTTTATATATTTTATTATATTTATAGCACCTAATAAAACAAGAAATACCTAATGCACTATAGTCAAAAACAATATTAGTGGTCATTAAATTATAGTGTTTTACATGATTGCCAAATTATCCAAGAAATAAATCAATTTTATTGATTGTTTTTCCGTCATCTATAAAGTCTGGGTTTGTTTGATTTGGACTAATTGGCTGTTTTTTAGAGTTATGTTGCTAAAATCTGGTTTTGCCGGAAACCGAATAGACTTAGTTTAATAAATGAGATCATTAAAATGTTATGAAGTATTTCGCAGTTGATGGTTTTTTCTTGTAATAATTTATGATTGTTGCTTTTGTTTCAGATGAACCAAACATGCAAAGTGTGTGGGGAACCAGCCGCAGGATTTCATTTCGGCGCTTTTACGTGTGAGGGATGCAAGGTAATATTTTTTATACAATTGTAATTTAAATTTTATTTTAGATTAATTGTAATTTTATAAACAAAATGTTAATGCTTACAGCCCTTTTTACATTTTTAACGTAATTTTTGACAATAAAAAATGATAGAAGAAGGTAACTCATAGAAATAAAATCGACATCCAAAAAATTAAATTATATATATATATATATATATATATATATATATATATATATAATATATATATATATATATATATATATATATATATATATATATATATATATATATATATATATATATAGATTACATGTAAATTTGTTAGCGAAATTAACAAACAATGGCGGAGACATAACATTTTGAAAAAAGTATGTTTTTGACTTATCTTTGAAAAAGAAATTCATAACTTGGCAACGCTGCATTCGACCCACATACAAATTTAAAGTTAAATACAGAACTCACAGAGGCTTCATCTGCTACATAAAAACATACAGTATTTCATTTAGCTAAAATATAATTTTTGATATTTAACTCTTTTTTTGTATGCTAAAAAATAATTTTGGATTGTACAGAGATAAAATTTTAAAAGTTTTGTTAAAAAAATTGTCTCATAAGTTTAACGGTTTAGTAACTATTTACCGACGCGCGCTTAGTGGACCACCCTGTTTATTTATATATTTTATAAGTTAATTTTTTGAATGTCGATTTTATTTCTATGAGTTGCCTTCTTTTATCATATTTTATTGTCAAAAATTACGTTAACAATGCAAAAGGGGCTATAAGCATTAACATTTTGTTTATAAAATATAAATTATATATAATATATATATATATATATATATATATATATATATATATATATATATATATATATATATATATATATATATATATAAAATAATATATTAAAAAGGGTCTTACAATTTTTTGGAGTTTAATTTGTGGTTTAAATAAGACTTTAAAGTAATTAAATTTTTACCGAATTTAAACTTTTTTAAAGTATTTAGATAATTTCAATGTATTAAATTATTTTTAAAGTATACGTCTCAAGTATTTACAATTTTGATTTAAAGTTATATTTTATATTTAACAGATTATCAAAAAGTTTCTCTTTGGCTCTGTAGACTGTTTGATTGATATACTTATATAACTGTTCACGCAAAGTCTATTGACACTTCTAGCCTTGTAGATCTACCCAAGAAATAGTATCAGAATTTAAAAAAAATTATAAAAGTTTTTTAAAATGTGGGATACAGGGTCACAAATAATGGTTTTATTTATTGGGACGGGGATGTTTATTCTTATTATAACCAGAAATATAAATTTATATACTGTTCAGCTCTGGAAGATACGTATGTTGAAAAACATAGACATGTTTTAATAATTTGGGTAAAGAAAATTGTATTAATTATGAATAAAATGGTTTTTTTTACCAAACAATTTAACAAGCGGAGTAGACATAATGCGCTTAACAATTTAACTATTAAAATAATAATAAAATTGCCAGCATGACCTTAAAATCTTAACAATATTTGGTACCACCGAACGAATAACATATTTAAATATAAAAAATTCCGCTTAGAAGTGTTAAATAATAATGCATTGTCTTCCTAATTTGTCATTCTTTCAATGTAGTTCACATCGACCGACAATTGCGTGAGCACGCGCTTTTGCATAACAACATCGGTTGATAACAATAACAATTTGAACGCAATTTCGATTTTTAGCAATCGCAATCGACTAATGGATTAGTGTAGTCTGTATTGCGACAATTTTAACCAGGTTAGCGGGTGTATAGGTTAAAAAGTTGGCAATACTGTCGATATCACAATAAGTGTGTGACCATTGAACCATTTAATGCTTTTGTTTCTTTTTGGGTCGATGTATTTTATTCTTTTGCAGTAAGCTGTTTTAAAAAATTACCAATGCCAGTCATACTTATAATTTTTATTAATGAAGATTTTTTTTGTATTTTAAGTAGACAGTCTATGCAGGCTTGAAAACGAGGTATAACCAAACTGTCGTAGGTATCTATACTGAACTTTAGCAATATATTGATTCTGAAATAATATTTATATACTGGGTGCTAGTTAAGTATCTGCAAGAAATTTAACAGAGGATTATTTGACTAATTTTAATACGAAAAGTTTATATAAACATTGGTCCGCAAATTCTTCTAAAAAGAAATTGGTTTTTCGTAAATATCTTAAATATTCTTTACCCAATGTGTTGTTATTTATAACATTAGATGGCTAATTTAGCGTTAACTTGATTAAATTTATTAACCCTAGGTTAAGTTGGAGAAGTAAATAATAATACGTAAAATCGTACCTGTACCTTCGAATATTTTTTATATCTATTAAATTTTTCTTTTTTTTATATTTTCCATAAGAGAAACAGAAAAAGTTTATTCTTGAAAACCAGTATTTTGTGTATATTTATTTAATTTTTACATTGATCGGATTCTTAATTTGTTTGAATTTTTGAAGTCCCAAAGAAATAGACTGTTTTAGCAAAACATCATGATGGCATATTTTTTCTTAAAGCCCTATGTGTCCTTTTTAAAATTCCGTTGTAAATATAAAAATCGGTTGTTTCGAATGTAGCTATTCAAATCAATTTTTAACCAACTAAATCTTCATATAATTGAATTTGTTCTTCACCATTCTCTTGAGCATAAAATAACAAAAAAAAATAGTACCCATAAATTAAATTACTGCTCTCAGAACGATTTTAGCAGCAAATATCCCGTAGGGTAAATACTTACCCCGGTTTGTACTTTACAGGTAAAAACAATGGGTTTGTAGTTTTAGGGAAGTCTAGTATCGTCTTAAGCGACACCTGAACTTTTGTCAATTTTAATATTCTTTGCTAAATTTATTAGCAACTAAAAATACGGCTTTATGCTTTCTTTAATTTTTTTGTATCCTGCATAGTCTTCGAAAAAAAAATTAAATCCCTCAATTGCATCCATGAACGACACAAGAAACATGGGAAAAAGTTTCTTTTAAAAACTATGTGTATATTTTTTTATTAACCATTATGTAACAATATTAATTACTAAATTTAATAGCATTACAATCTTAAGTAACAAATTTTACTTAACTAAAAAATAGTAAATAATATTGAAGAGTTAAAAGAAAATTATCCCTATGTTTCTTGTGTGGTCCAGGGATATGCTAATGAGTGAATTTTATATTTTTTCTTAAAAACTAAGGTTACATTACTTAATAAATCGTACACAAACTGAGAACTTGTTTCATATAAGCACAAAGAAATATTTGTTTTGCTTACTTTGGCACTTGTAACTAAAACACCCTGATAGACTATTTTGCGAGACAGCCAGTGTCCAACATAAAATTAGTACTATAATATATTATAAACAAAGGAACAGAAAGAATGCAATTAAAAAAAAAGAAATAATTTACTTTAACTCACTTTTATTCATAAAAGTCTATATATCAGTTTGATTGCTTTTATTCTTAATTTGTCAATGATGGCACTACCCGCCCAACCATGCAATCCCGCCAACCATCCGACCGAGTTTTCACGCTTCGGTAAAGCGGAAATTGAAAATGACGTGCGCGGTCGTGACGTAATAACGCCGATTTGCTACTGTTCTGGGAGCTTATTCTTGAAACTACATTAGGCCGAATTCACAATTTCTCATATAAAATTCGCAAACATTTTTTATAGTGTTCAATATATAAATAAATATAAAAATAATAGTCTAGTCGAGAATTAGTTGGGATTCAAAAAATATGAGCCATAGCTCATTCGACGCGAAATGCACATCTGAGAAAGGCGTTTTGAGGATTTTTTCTGCCAATAAAAATTGCAATTTTTGTTAACAAAAAACAAAATAAAAAAAATCCATTTTGATTTTTGATCATAACTCAAAAACCATAACCACACCATAACCATAAAACACTTTGTATTGTAAATTACTCACCCAAGTCAGTCGTGACAGCGAGAATCGGGTAACCGTGGAGAGTGTGGGTGTTTCGTCCTCTTAAACTCATCAGGAGCGCCTGTCGGATACTGCAATCCTCAATCTTTGAGGACGGCACTACCAGACCATCGCCCGACACATGATCGAAGGAAAGGTGAAGCCCTCCATTGACATGGTGAAATCCACTAAACCCCATCTTCGGTTTACAAGGCCGGGGGGTCAGTGTCAACTCATATCGGCACAGGCCGTAAGGTCTGGTGAGTCCAGGTATGGGGTGACTTTGGAAACTTCCCGAAGGAGGAAGGATCGTGGTTAAGTGGTAGTGTGTGTGTGTGTTTTATTCTAAGATTAGCAGATTCTTTTCACAAATTTAAAATTGACGATAAAAAAATCACTAATTTTAAGAATAGGCTTCCTGCTAACCAAAGGATTGTATTATGCGTGCCAGAGTGGCGCTATAAACGGTTTCAGAGCGAACTAGAGCATGTAAATGATGATTGGATTACGTAACGCCGGAAGCAGCTTGTTTTCAATTCATTTTTTACACACCGTCTGAGCCGGCTGAATTTTTAATTTTCTCTGGTTGTACGCCAAACAAATTTAAATACCAGATGAAGATATGCTTTTTTCATTGTTAATTAAACAGAACCTTTGGTTTTTAAGTTTAAAAGATGGTTTTAATAGTTACAAAATTCTTTCAATTTATTGAACAATGATTTGGTGAGTGAAAATATTATGTTCGGTGCCGTTTTCCGTAAAAACTTAATAATTTTTTTCCTGAAAATATAGAAGAATTTTTCTTTTCTTTGGAGATTTTTGCAGAACTAAAACCTTCTTAATTATCATGGTAATAAAAACTAAACTAAGAGTAATTTGATTATTATGAACTTACACTTGTTTTCTTTAAAGATATTTTGTGACGAAATGTTCGAAATTTTTACGAGGATGCAAAAGTAATTAGAAGTAATTTAGTTATTATGTAATTTAATTACACAGGTCCAAAAGAAAGTGGTGTGTGCTGGGTGTCGGACCAAGATTTTCTGTCGTATCTTTTACCGTTGAACACGAATCTGAAGTCAAAATTGGGGGTCAAACAGCAAAAAATCGACAAAATCCCAAAAAACCGACACGGTATATTTACCGGCAGAAACCTGCTACCACGGAATGTTTGGACTACGACTGTATAACTATAAGAGATACAAAAAGTTTCTTAATTAAAAAAAAAGCTTTTTAAATTGTCTATAGAAAAGTTATATAAACATTTTTGATAAAATAATAATAAAGGAGATTTAAACGAAAATGTAATTTTAACAAAAAATTTCAGTCCAAAATAGAAAAAAAAATGTGATTTTTGGGTTTTTTAATAATAAATCATGTATTTTATTCATTTGAATCTCAAATTACTTAAAATTTGCAGAAAAAAAAACTAAAAAATAAAAATATTTTATTTTTCAACTTAAAAACCCTAAGAATTCGATTTTTTTGATTATAACTCGAAAAATATTGCATTTACACAAAAAGGTTATATAACTTAAATTAAAGGTCTTGTAAAAATACATAGTTCATGTTTTATAAAGTTTCATGTATCTTTTATAGTTTTTAAGATATTGACGTTTTAAATTTAAAAAAATGATCGTTAATATCTGAAATTAATTATACGCCTTTTCTTGATTATTTGCTGTTTGAACCTCAATTTTGACTTCACATTTGTGTTAAACGAAAAAAAATACTCTAGAAAATCCTAGTCTGATACCTAGCACACACCACTTTTTTTATTTTGTGTGCCTATGTTATTAAAAAGTTTGGAGAAAAATAAAGGACCTATAAAAATAAACTAAGAAATTTAAAAATATTAGGGTGGATAAGGTGGAAAATTATGGGTTTTTGCAACTCGTGATCGTGCAAAATTTTATAAAAGTTGTTTCATTAATTACCTAGAAAAAGAATTAAAGTGTAACTTTATGATATCTGCATATGGGCAAAAGCTTATGGCTTTTTTGAAATTTGTAATAATAGACTCTCTTTTTTAATAAAAGCAAAAATGGGATTTGCTCAGAACACTAAATGCAGCATGTTCATTTAAATCTAATTTGGGCTACTAGTGAACAGTTTAGAATAAAAAAAAAGAGACTTACAAGATTTTTGTGAGTACAAAATTATGTGTTAAACATAACACCAAATAATATTTGTTTTAAATAAATTAAACATTGGTCAAATTCTAGTTCATGTAAAAAAATAATTCAAAAAGTTTTAAAATATTAACACCTTTTTATCTAAAAATATTGCTGTTTTTCTTAAAACTAAAAAATACGAAATGAAAAAAAAAAATAAAAAACTTAAAAAAAGTAACTTAAAATTATAAAATAATAAATTTTTATATATAAACTAAATTAACCAACAAAAACTAAATCAAAAGTAGGTACAAAGCAAATTAGAGAGCTTTTTTTGGGTCAATTGCAGCAATTAAAGCAATAACCCACCAAATATAAAAAAGATCGGAGGTTGTTTCTATTGTTATAAAGTTTATATTTTGATAAAGTTTTATATTTGATGGATTTGCTGACACCAACCTCAAAAAAATTGTCGGCTCCTAATTTGTTTCGTCCCTACCTTTGATCTCCCTTGTGTTAGTTAATTTAGTGTATATATAAAAATGTATTATTTTATAATTTTTATTTTTTTTTTGTCGATTAATTTTTTTATATCCTTTTTATGTTAATAAGATATTTCCTAAATTATTTTAAATAAATTCTTATAAAGTGTATTGATCTTACAAGCAAGCAGATCAAAACCTTCTTAAAATAGGCCAACTATTTGTTAGTATTTCTGAATTTGGATGAGCCCAACTGAGTAACCAGATCACTAGGTCGGAAGTTACGTAAACCATTTCGGGTCCCGTGCAACGCACTTTAACACTTTCCTCCGGTCGGCTGCCCAACTGTATAATCGTTGACTAATCGTATGCAATTATATTCAAATGGGGAGGTTACTGATATTATGCAAATCGGTCACACGGCGAAACAATGCCTACTTATCTTTCCCGCCCACTTGGTTGTGACATTTGTTGCTTTTCTTCTGTTTGTAGCGGTGCAGCATGAGAAGACCATGACAGTGAAGTTGCATGCAGCTTGATTACTTCATCTGGTGGCCCTAACCTAAATGCACTTGTGTAACATTCTTAGAATATTGACAGAAATTGTAGATTAAAAACATATTTTTTACAGAACAATTATGGGCAAAAAATAAATGTAGTGAGAAATGAAATAGGCGAGCTAATAATGACGGAAACGGAAATTGTCGAAAAATGGAAGGAGCACTTTCAGCAGTTACTAAATATTGAGAGTGAGACAAAGGAAGAAAACATTACCTTTCATTTAGCAGATGTAAGAATACAAACACCAACACTTTAAGAAGTTAAGAATGCAATAACATCACTCAAAGACCACAAAGCGCCAGGCAATGACGGTATAAATGGAGAATTGCTAAAAAAGGGAGGAAACGTTCTGCACCAAAGAATATATGAAATAATTTTAAAAACCTGGGAACAACAAAAAATACCTAAAGAATGGAACGGAAGCGTCATTATACCCATACATAAGAAAGGAAGCAAGGGACAGTTTCGAAATTATAGAGGTATATCGCTTATCAACACAACATACAAAGTCCTAGCAATTATAATACTGAGGCTGACCCCCTATGCGGAAGATATTATCGGCGACTATCAATGCGGATTTCATGCTGGAAGGTCAACGATAGATCAAATATTTCGATTAGGCAAAAAAGAAAAAAGAACTGGAAGTTCAACCGGGATGTTCACCAAATCTTCGTGGATTTCCAGCAAGCATATGACTCTATAAAAAGAAGCAGGTTATGGCTGGCAATGTTAGGGATGGGCATACCAAGGAAATTAGTAGAACTAGCACAAATGTGCGTAACAAACTCTTATGCACAGGTAAGGGTAGGAAATAGAACATCAACGCCATTCAGGGTAACATCAGGACTCAGACAAGGAGACCCCTATTACTTTTGTTATTTAATTTTGCCTTGGAGTATGCAGTTAGCAAAATAGCGTCGGAGCTAACAGAAGGCTTTGCTCATCAGGGTTCAAAACTGCTGTTGGCCTTTGCTGATGACATAGACACAGTGGCCCATTCAAGAGACATGCGAGAGGTTTTTTTTACAGCTGGAGAAAGAAGCAGGTAATCTGGGCCTACGAGTAAACGAAGAAAAAACAAAATACAAGTTACAAAGAATCCAAGGCCCCGAATCAGGCAGAATATAACCCTTGATGAGTTCAACTTTGAAGTGGTTAAGGAATTTAAGTACCTAGGAGCGGTAATCACGGATGACAATCGAGTAGAAAAGGATGTCTCAGCACGAATAATGGCAGGAAATAGGGCGTTATACTCTCTCACAACATTATTAAAATCCGGGCTGTTAAATCAAATCTAACTTTGTACAGGTCAATAATTCGCCCGGTAGTTACTTATGGCAGCGAAACCTGGACTCTCAATCAACGGGAAATAAATAAGCTTCTTGTGTTTGAAAGAAAAGTTCTCAGAATGATATTTGGGCCCAATAGAGATAAAACAACAGGAGTGTGGAAAAGATGCCACAATGCTGAATTGGCCGCAATTAATGGCAGTGAAAACATAGTCAGACACATAAAAGCTAACCGAATAAGATGGGCAGATCTTGTAGAAAGATCAGAAGACCACAGATTGATAAAAACAGTATTCCTTGAGAGACCAGATGGCAGAAGATCAATAGGTAGACTGATAAAAAGATGAAAGGATGCTGTCGCAGCAGATTTATCTAAGATGGGAGTCCAGCAGTGGCAAGTGGAAAAACAAGATCGTACGAGATGGAGAGCAATAGTGGATGCGGCTAAGACTCACCCAGAGTTGTAATGCCAGGGAAGAGAAGAGAAAAAAATAAATGTAAAAATAACTATAAAAAATATAATGCCATTATCAATTAAACGCAATAAATTTGAGGGTATTTATTTGCAAGGGGTGTTCTCTGGAAAATTTTTCAAATCAAGACGTTTCTATTTTGTTTTTTATGGGAATCATCAAACGTTATTTTGTTAATGTATCCAATTTAATTAATACAAATGCTTTTTAATATCAGTGAAATTATCAAGTAATACTACAACCCGATTGTTCAGTAAGTTTTGTCGTTCCATAAAAAAAAACATGCGGTTATGGTTTAAAATACATTTATATAATTTAAATAATTTCCCTGAACTTCAATAAACTTGTTTCAGTAATTTTTTTATTTATGGATTCTTCCTGAGGTAAGGATCGGAAAAACTATCGAAATTCGTTTTTCGGCTGTTATTACCATTTTGTTCGATGAAAATCGTTTCCCAAGCATACAATTTTAATATATGATAACAGCCAGACGTCAAAGGAAGCCAAATCTGACGAAAAGGGTGGATATTGTATCAATTTGTACTTTAATTTACTGATTTTTACGATGAGTTTTTGAGCTTTGTAAGAGAGTGCTGTTAGAACAGAAACATATTTTTTTTCTAGTGTAAACCAAAATTTTTCTTACAATTTTTAACATTTAGCTTTACTTTAAGGTTACAAGAATAATCCAAGGGTATTGTTTTATGAGCTTGAAGATAATCCTCAAACAAAATTCCTTTTGCTTCCTAAAAACTGATGATAAAAATTTATTAACTGTCTGGATCATCACTCGCTTCGGACCTGAAGTACTTAAGGGGCATTATATAATTATATATATATATATATATATATATATATATATATATATATATATATATATATATATATATATATATATATATATATATATATATATATATATATATATATATATATATATATATATATATATATATTTATATATAATATATAATATTATAATGGTAAGGTTCTTGTACCATTGTTTATTAATTCAAAATAGACATTTGTCAAAAGGTATCTGTTTTGCGGTTTTTAAATATTATGGCCATGCTCACCTAGATGGCACTTTTCAACATTATTTTAAATGTTTAACCATTAACATCTTTTTTCGTATTAATATGCTTTACTGGTTGCATTGAGATTAGTCTGTTAGATGGCGCCAGAGTCATTTAAATTTCTCTTTACTTTTATAAAGGATAGTTTTATTGACTTGGAAAGCCTTCGACAGTCGTGTCTTGGCTTACAGCGGATGTGACCATCCCCAACAAGGGTGAAACATGTAGCCGACTTAGCCACACCCGAGGTTTCCATCCTTTTGGAAACCCCGTAATTTTAATGCGATTAGCAAAAAGCATACCTCTAACTACGTTATTTTTTAATTGGGAGCCATATGCCCAAGAAACTATTTTCTATATTGAATTTATATATATATATATATATATATATATATATATATATATATATATATATATATATATATATATATATATATATATATATATATATATATATATATAAATATCTTATTTTTATTAAATAATTCAAAATTTAAATTTTAACTTAAATTTGTTAACGTGCTCCTATAAAAATCTTGCAATTTATTAGAATTTTTCAACAAATTTGTATACCAAATTTTGTAAAATTCGGTTATTGTATTCTTTCATTACGGTTATAAACTTTGCATTATTTTGTTATCATAAAAAAATAAAAACAGGTTTTTAGTTATTAGGGAAGTTCAAAGCATCGAAAAAATTAAAAAGTAATTTATATTTGGCATAAGAGAAACTAAATAAATTATTATCACCAAGTCACTGATAACAAAATTATGTTATCATGTTTTAATACCTATTTTAAATAAAATTAGGATCCATGAGTACGTTATATATGGCAGTGTATTTTTTAAGGAAATTTATTAAACATTAAATAAATTAAAAAGCACATATTTCATCTATTTATTAAAAAACAAATATAACCTAAATACTCGTATTATGTATTTACCAAATATTTAAAATTAAAATGTCTTAATATTATTTATAGAATAATTTGATCTTGGACACGCTCTGGAAATTCATAACCTTTAAAAATTTCAAGTTTTTCCTTAAAATCACTGATCTGGTTTAGAATAACCTATTGGGTTAACAAGCACCGATATAGCTAGTTATATTTGGTTCATTAAGCATGAAATTTTGCCATAATTTTAATTGAAGGCACGGTAGCTTAAGTTTAAAAATGTAAGGAATTTTATGATTCTTGAGAATTACCTTTATTAATGACCCGTTGTGTTTTAAGATTAAAGGAAGGATATGTAGGTAAAATGAACTAAATTTGATTTTTAATGTCTTCTGTAATGTTTTTTTTTTAAACTTAAAATGTGTTTTTTTAATCCTATAATGCGTAGTAATACTGATAATATTATATCTGTTAAGAATATTAATTGTTAAACATTTTTTGATTAAATAGTAATAAAATTAATAATAATTAATAATAAAATATTTATTATTTAAATCCAATAAAAAAAATAACAAAAATAACTAGTTGTTCAATAAGTTTTGATAATCAACGAAATGGCGTTATTTATTTTTCTAAAAATGGTATTACTTTTGTATGCGGGTAGAGTTTCATTCATTTTTACAGCTGTGCAGATTTGGCATGTCAAGTTATCTTATTGCAATAAAAAAAATTAAATATCGTGCAGTGATAAAATTCTTATTTTCTGAAAGTGTAGCAGCAAAATTAATTCATAAACGATTGTAAAAAGCGAATAAGAACTTTTTACCTTTAAGTAGAACAGTAGAAAAAAAGGTTGCTCCTAAAGACGAACCACGGGAAAGACGTACAAAAAGTGCATCAGCACCAAAAATCGTAAGAAAATTACAGGACATAGTTTTGTAAGACCGCCCCTTAAGTACTTCAGGTCCGAAGCGAGTGATGATCCAGACAGTTAATAAATTTTTATCATCAGTTTTTAGGAAGCAAAAGGAATTTTGTTTGAGGATTATCTTCAAGCTCATAAAACAATACCCTTGGATTATTCCTGTAACCCTAAAGTAAAGCCAAATGTTAAAAATTGTAAGAAAAATTTTGGTTTACACTAGAAAAAACAATATGTTTCTGTTCTATTAGCACTCTCTTACAAAGCTCAAAAACTCATCGTAAAAATCAGTAAAGTAAAGTACAAATTGATACAATATCCACCCTTTTTGTCAGATTTGGCTTCCTTTGACGTCTGGCTGTTATCATATATTAAAAAATGTATGCTTGGGAAACGATTTTCATCGAACAAAATGGTAATAACAGCCGAAAAACGAATTTCGATAGTTTTTCGGATCCTTACCTCAGGAATAGAATCCATAAATAAAAAAATTACTGAAACAAGTTTATTGAAGTTCAGGGAAATTATTTAAATTATATAAATGTATTTTAAACCATAACCGCATGTTTTTTTTATGGAACGACAAAACTTACTGAACAATCGGGTTGTAGTATTACTTGATAATTCCACTGATATTAAAAAGCATTTGTATTAATTAAATTGGATACATTAACAAAATAACGTTTGATGATTCCCATAAAAAACAAAATAGAAACGTCTTGATTTGAAAAATTTTCCAGAGAACATCCCTTGCAAATAAATACCCTCAAATTTATTGCGTTTAATTGATAATGGCATTATATTTTTTATAGTTATTTTTACATTTATTTTTTTTCTCTTCTCTTCCCTGGCATTACAACTCTGGGTGAGTCTTAGCCGCATCCACTATTGCTCTCCATCTCGTACGATCTTGTTTTTCCACTTGCCACTGCTGGACTCCCATCTTAGATAAATCTGCTGCGACAGCATCCTTTCATCTTTTTCTCGGTCTACCTATTGATCTTCTGCCATCTGGTCTCTCAAGGAATACTGTTTTTATCAATCTGTGGTCTTCTGATCTTTCTACAAGACCTGCCCATCTTATTCGGTTAGCTTTTATGTGTCTGACAATGTTTTCACTGCCATACATTGCGGCCAATTCAGCATTGTAGCATCTTTTCCACACTCCTGTTGTTTTATCTCTATTGGGCCCAAATATCGCTGCCATAAGTAACTACCGGGCGAATTATTGACCTGTACAAAGTTAAATTTGATTTAACAGAACCTCTACCATTATAATATTTATTATATATATATATATATATATATATATATATATATATATATATATATATATATATATATATATATATATATATATTATATATATATATATATATATATAAAATATATATATTTTTATATATATATATATATATATATATATATATATTTTAATTGGGAATATTAAACTTTCCATTACTTGCACTAACTAACCTCAATGCTATAAACGCAAAAACTAATGTTATTTGTTGGTAATTTATTGGTATAATATTAAGAACATTTTTATTAGGATAAAAAAATTGTTTTTTCAGTACAATAATCTAGTTCACTAATTTTGATACAAAAAACAGTTCTAAAGGTTAAGTTCATCATCCATGTCCGGTCAGTATGCAAGAAGTTGCAATATCACTTGCAACAGTCTGCAGTTTCTGTGGTTCTCTTAATAAATAGACCAATATTTTATTTTTATATTTCGTGACATTAAGGTTAAGAAAATAAAATTGGGACACAATTTTTTTTAACTATCTTTTAAATAAGGTTATATTTTTATTTGTTACATAATTTTTTTCTGATGAATTTTGATTGTCTAAAGAAAGCCCCTTTGTATACGTCGTGTAATTTATTTATTACTTAATAATATTCATTAATATATTATGCAATTTTTTAATTCCTTTTCTCTTTTTTTTTCAGTCTTTCTTCGGCCGCTCGTATAACAACATCAACTCAATCAACGACTGCAAAAATAACAACAAATGCGTGATCAACAAGAAGAATCGAACAGCCTGCAAAGCCTGCCGTTTGCGAAAATGTATGATGGTGGGCATGTCAAAAAGTGGTTCCAGATATGGAAGAAGATCAAACTGGTTTAAGATTCATTGTCTTCTTCAAGAACAGCAACAAAAGCAAATGCAAGACAATGGGGAAGAACAGAATGGACAAGAGTTGATGCCTCCACAGATGACACCACCACCAAATAATCATCATCAGCAAATGGGAATGAGGTTTTTGGGTGGTAATCCATTTGCCCCGCCATTACTTCATCTTCCTAGGACAAGAGAAGAATTAATGCTTTTGGGATTAGATGAATCATTTAGACATTCCGCTTCACCATCAGTCAGTAGTCCTGAATCGCACAACTCAGATTCTTCAGTTGAAATTCCCGATGCTAGAAGATTACCGCTCATACCGGGTTTATTACCACCATCATTCCTTCCACCTCCAGGACTTCTATTTCCTCCCGGCTACCCGCCATTTTATCCAGGACTACTTCAACCAGCTAATACGAATCACAGCCACAATAACAATAACGACAAATTGTTAAGAAACAACAACCCGGTCATTGAAGCAAAAGTAAAAAGAGAATACTTGGATGCAGTACTACAACTACAGCGTAACTCATCACCTCCAGAGGATAACGAAGAGGAGGATGAAGAAGATGAAGAAGTAGACGTCAAAACACCAGTTCCCACTCCTAGTCTTAGTCCTGTTCAAGAAACTCCAATAGATCTTAGTATGAAGACTATGAGCGAACGAGGGTCCTCTCCAGCGAGGTCAGAAAGGTCAGGTGTATCTGTGATAACAGAAAGAGGTCAGGGAAGCGAAGGAGATGAAGAAAGCGATTGTGATTCTGAAAATAGGGCTTTGGAAAGGATAGGTTTCATCAGACCAACTCCGCTTGATCTTACCACAAAGGTTTGATGGATGCAATGTACTCTTTGGGATGTTTTTTATTCTAAATTTCTTAGGATTCCTTCTAAAACACACATGGTACATAGTAAACAAGCTCAGCTGTTGCTTTCTTGACTTGGCATTATGAAAATAGGTATCCATTATTTTAACAATTTGCTTTTTAAAGCTGTGGAAAAAATAAGACTTACTTAAAAATTTGGAAAAGATTGGTTAGTTGTATTACCAATAATTGTTAAAATAAATTTAGGATAATACAGCATGTAATATCTTTATAGTATTACAGAACAAATAAGTATTTTTTTACAACAATAAATATGTATGCATGTATATATGGATATATATATATATATATATATATATATATATATATATATATATATATATATATATATATATATGGTTGTTATGTATTATGTTGTCACATTATTGTAGACATGCTTAAAAAATAAAAATATATTTACCTTATTTTTTATTTTTTTAAACAGAACTTAAAGCAGCATAATATTCTATTAGAAAAAAACTATGCATATTTATTTATTTAGTAAGGGAGAAAATTATAATAGCACATTTTCATTTAAAACTTTATCAATAAAATTTTTTTGTGGCATATGAATCTTTTTTTGGCTAGTAAAATAGAAAATTGAAAAGTTATGCTTTGACACTAATAAGTAAAAGGGTTTTTAACTAAGAATTGCTACATCTTAATCCTAATTGTTTTACTAACATGAAAATACCATTTTTTAAATTTCCTATTTCATACTTTTACTATTTAACCTAACTTACTTGAAATTAGGGCGACATGTAATTTTTTGAACTAAACTTTTGTGCAAGGAGTCTTGTAATAAAATCCCTTAGACGTAAATCTGATATCTTTTAGGATTTTTTGGCCTTAATTTTTTTTCTTTCACCTCTTTTGCGTAAAAAATACTTATTTGTTCTATTGAAGACTTTGTCATTTTGCCTTAAAAATTATTGTAAGTACCTTTTAGTGTGCCTTTTGGATTTCAAAATTTGATACGTCCAGTCATGTTGTTAAATGAAAAATTTTAGGTGTAGTTCCGCATTTAACATTTTATTCTTTTATATTATTTGGATTTAACTATTGCCTTTTTTACGTTAAACAAAATTTATCCTTAAATTACTCAAAAAAAGGGGAACAAATTACGAATTAATTCAAAATTATAGCCACATTCCACGAATTCTAAGCAATATATTACTTTTAAAAAATACTACTACTAGTCAATAAGTGTCTCTGTTTAAAAAAACACACAGAAACACTCAAATATAATTTAAAAAATAAAATGGCAAATAAGGAACTAGACACGAATATAAAAATTGTTAAAAAGATTAATTACGTACTATATAAAAATAATTTAAATATATGCATTTAAACATGAATTTGAATATATTTTTGTTAATATTTATATAAATAATTAAAAAGTACTTATTAAAAACTGTAAAATATTGTAGATATTACTTGTTTTTATACATATAAATAAAAATAGTTTTAATTAGATAAGATACTAACTTAATATTTTACAAAATCTAGTGATATTAGCAAAACTGTTTGCTCCAATAGTGAATTAGGCGGCCAGTAGATATACTTTTAAGCTTCTTAGTCATATACAGGGTGTCACAAATTGTAAGTTTATACAAAATACCTATAAAGTAGCAAAATCTGGCAAAATTTAATGAATTTTAATGAAGGGAAAGAAGCGATCAACTTATTTTTAATGTGACATACAAACACTAAGCCACATTTATTTATTTTATAAACTTAAATATCGTCAACTCTACTCATTAGTAAATTAAATAATTATTATTTTAATTTATTAAATTAGTTATTATTTGGGTTCTTAAGTATTAATCCGCAACAAAACTTATTGAATTCGATACTATAAAAATATTAAATTTTGTGCATATTTTGCGTATTAATTATTATATTTTTTAATATACATAATTGTATACAAAAATTTGGAAAAAATAATATTTTTGGTTGAAATTAATTTTAAAAGTTTTATGGGTCATAAAATAACTTTAAAAAAATCTATTTTTCGTAATACTTATGAAGATTTTCAAATTTTATTACACCAATACATGGATTAATATTCGGCATCCAAATTTACAGTTAAAAATTAATGAAAAGTGTGTAGCACGGTATTGCTGGGAAAAAATATCTTTCCAAACAGTTTGAGTATTTTTTATTTGAGTTGAGTTTTTATAATAGAAATAAAGCGTATGTATTTGCAACTTAATAGGTAAAGTGTATAAACAAGTTTATCCAAGTGTTCATATCTTGTCTTTGTATTTTATGTATATTTGTATGTATAGTTAGGTCTTTTAAGTAGTCAGACACCCATTTTTAATTCTTTGTTTATTTATTTTTAGACAATTTTTACACGTGTATATTAGTTTAAACATGATAGAGTGCAATTTTGTCAGACTATTTATTTCTTAAATAGTAAAGTCAATATAAACTGCTTTACATAAGTATATGCATTAAAATCTTTCCCGATTTTTGAGCCTTATAATTTTTTTAACAAATACTTAAATTCAATATGGCACATAGGTTATAGTCTAAACAACATAATATTATTCCAAATGCTCTGTTGACAATAAAGCATAAAAATTTAAATTCGTGTTAATTTTAGTTTTTTTTTAATTTGTTGAAAAGCAGTTTATTTGACAAATAAAGTTTTTGGATACGAAATCGCTACTAAAACTTAAATTGCGTATCCTTTGGCCTTTATAGTCAAACATTTCTTGTTAATGTTTTGTAGAATATGGCACCTTTTGCTAAGGGCATTGTTTTTATACTTAATCCTAAGTGTACAGCCGTTATTTTATATAAAAAAATAAACCTATTTTTGTTAAAATTGTGTGAATTGTGAGATGAGATTTTCTGTTTGATTACGGGGACTTGGGCCAGTTAGAATGTCGGTATGTAAGTGTTTCTGTAAAGGGCTGTTTGATGAAATGTTAAAAATATAAATTTATACAAGAATTATGTTGTGTTTTATTTTTTACAATGTACATTTCTTTAGATTTTAAGACACAAGTAAATGCATTGATTTACTAAGACTTATTTAGTATAAAAGTTACCAATGCTTAAAAGAACTGAAACGTGTATTACTTTAAAGCAGAAAAAGGGTCAAATAATTAAGAGGCAGGATGATGTTGGCTACAAAGGTGACGATAAAATTTTCAAAAGTCAAACTATTAAATGTAAAAATATCGACATTATTTGATCAACAAAATAATCGAACATACAAAATATCAAATGCAATATTATCGAAAATCCAAAATATTAAGAAGAAAAAAAATATCGAATACAAATGATGAAAACAAAATATCGAAAGTGCAAAATATCTAAAATAAAAAATATAAAATCCAAAATATTAAAAGAACTACCCAGAACTAAGAATATTTAATTATTTCACATAATTCCAAAAGAACGTTGATACAAAAAGTAAAAAAAAGTAAATGGTCAAATAAAGGGGGTACTCTAGTCTAGAAAGTTAAAAAAATCAAACAACATTTTTTTCATATTTTAATAGTTTAGATATCCAAGAATATATCCTTAAAAGATTTTTCGAAATTTGAATAATTTTAACATTTATAGCTAAAGTTATTGTTTGGCGCAATGAAGCTGGAATGGAAAGTTAAACGTTTAAACGCGTTTTTCTCGAAATTACTCTTTTCGAAACGGTTTTCACAAACTCTCAAGTTCTAATTTACCGATTTCTTAAAAAAAAGCATGATTTTCTTTATATATCCCTCTATGACAGAAACCAACAAAAAATCGAAAGTTTTAATTTTAACTATTTTTAAAAATTCAGAAAAGTTAAAAAATAACTAAAAAAAACTACCTCTTTTTTTGAGAAAACGCCGTTTTGCGAGAAAAAAATTTTGGTTTATTTATTTTTTTTTTATTTCTGTCATAATGACATTTGTACTGATAAAGAATCTACCACACGCTCTTTTTCCCCATTCTACTTTAACAGCGTATAACTTTGTATAATATACATTTTTTTTTTTTGTTTTTTTTTTAATTCTTAAAATATAAATAATTAAAGATAAAAATGGATAGCCAAAATATTGTTTTTTTTATCGACCGTAAAAAACGCCCGAAATACGGGCTTCTAGACTAAAATACCCCTTTAAAGCATTTTTTACTTTATGTATTAACGTTATTCTGTAATAAACTAAAATTAATTAAATATTATTGGCTGGTTAGTCCTTTTGATTTGTTTTTGATATTTTTATACTAACCCAGACCAATCCTGACACACTGCCTTTTTAGGTAAAAATACCTGCTCACATTAATTTAAATCCGTATAATATTATCTCTCAGTGGCGTACCCAGAAAAAAGACCTGGAAGGGGCAAGTCATGCCCCCGCCTCCGGGGGCCAGTCTGACAAATTCGGAAAATTTTGGGTGTTCCACGCCCAATTTTTACCAAGAAGTCGTTAAAATCGTTAACGCTCGCTAAGGCCCAGGTCTTAAAAAAATTATTTTTTTAGCCTTTGGGAGGGGGAGGGGCATATGTCCCTTTTTCCCCCAAACCCTTGGACCCCCTGTTATCTTTATTTGCGTTTTTAATTAGTTTAATAATTCAAACTTTTAAAAAATTTTAAAAGGGGAAACAAAAATGTGGGTTTTTTAAAAACACATAATGAATAACTTGTTTCAAATTTAGTTATTAGATAAAAAAAAATGGGAGTTTCTGATAGGACACAATTAAATCTAAATTTAGTTTATTTGTATCTGCTGAAAAACGCGTAATATCTAAGTTTTACCTGCCCGTGTAAATTACGCTTTAGTTTTGCCACGCACGTTGGTTATTTTATAAGGGGAAAGATAAATTTTACATCTATATTGGATTAGGCATTAGCGTTTGATTTTCGTTAAATCATGCTTGATTTAAAATTCTGTAAACTAAAAAATGAGGGCATATAGTTTTGTGTAGTTTAAATGTAAAATACTGGCAGAAATAAAAACTGCAAATTTTTACATTTCGGACCTAAAACAAGGGCTTCATTTTGTGGTTTGTGTCAGGTAAAAAAAATGTTTATTAAAAAGGGTTGGATTATAAAAGCCTGCAAATTAAAGGATTTTTTCTTATTTTTTTATGATGCCCACTTTTGGTAAATAGGGATCACGTTTGACCACAACAAAAACCAGTAAGTAGGTTTTTGAGAACTTTTCCTGCAAAAAATTTAAAAACTAAACATTAAAGCTTAAAAAAACTAAAAACCCTTCGAACTAAACAAGGGAATAAATAATTTTTAATTCCTCAAAAGGGCACAACCGGTGGATTTGTAAGTGCTATTAAAAAACAACTAAAATACCCCCGGGCTCCATCTC
>JAHBCN010001410.1:0-118331 GCA_019359885.1 Listronotus oregonensis
CACAGCAGTCAACCATACTTGAGAGCTTTTAACAGAAACCCATTCACAGCACTAAATAGACATGTTTTAGTAATAATGAAGCACGAATTCCGTAGATAAGTCTGGGGCCTCAATATGGCTTAGAGCCAGACAATACTGGGGCCGCTACCAAATAGAGCTGGCGAATTGCCTCTGAAGCAAAGCCATAAACAAAGAAGAAGAAGAAGAACTTAACAAAATGGTAGCTACGTTAAAATTACAACGTTTTGGTTTCGAAACTTACACGGCCTCGTTACGTATTTTGTCATTGGTTAGGCATATATTCTGAAACATCCACGTTATGTAAGAGGTTTTTCTAAGGATTTAAATAGGCGGTTTTGTTATGTTGATTATAAACAAACTAGTGTTTTGTAATATTTCCGTTATTTAGTTAACATTAAAAGATCTTTTGAATTCCTAATGTAAGGTGTATGGTAATCATAAAGAACGTTTAGTTAAGTATGGTCGTAAATCGTATTTTGTTAACCATTCAATGTACAGCTTTAAAATAAAAATTAGTATAATAAAGATCATTTTTTTATCCACCCCGAAATAATACAATATTTTCAAAGATAAACCCAGTGACAAGTAACTATCGCTAAAAAAATACTAACCACAACTCCCCTTTCATATTCCCTAAATTTTTGTACAGACTATTTATTATGAAAAGCTTATTTTCTCAATCCACACAAGGTGTAACAGTTCATAAATAAAAATGTTCCTGTGATAATGTTTATCTTTCTTAATTTACTTCATAAAAAGTCTTTAATATTTTGTGATGTGTAAATATGAGTAATATTTAAAAAATAATAAAAAGGTCTAAAGGTAGGTATAAAAATTGCCTACATAATTTATAAATGTTTATTAAAAATCAACTGTATGTACATTAGGCTGGAGCGAAAAAATAAAATTTTGATTTTTACTTGCGGCTAGTTTCTAAAAGTTGCGTATTAATAAGAAAGTTTATTTCCCAAAATTTTAATTTTTTTCAAAAATAGCTTCAGGTGCCACATTAAACTTAAAATTTAAGCAAAATGCGAATATTTAGAAAAAATGTAAATTATACAAAATATTTTTCTTATTATAATAATTAACTATATTTCTTTAAAAACCTTATCCTAAATATAAATAATATCTAGAAACAACCACATTTGGCATGGCCGCTTCTCTACGCACACTTTTTGTTATTTATATTCGCATATATTAAAAGTATCCCATCTAGAAAAAATTCAAAATCAAATAATTTAAATTAAAGGAGGCTAAGAATAAACCTTTTGATCTCTGTTACTGTAAGTGTAACGGTTTTAGTTCTTGTCCCTGCAAAGAAAAGGTCCCTGTAAATGAACAAGAGCTCCTAAACGACCAAAGACATTTGCGACGAAAGGTAATTGGAGGAGTGGACTAAGTAGCAACAAAATTAATGAAGACAAAAATGGAAAGAAAATTAAAAAGCGAAAAACGCGGAGTTGGAAGTAGTTCTTCAAGTGGTCAACCACAGCTCCCCACCAAGATGGTGCAAACGGAGCTTCCAATTCTAAATTCAAGTGAAAGCGGAAGCGGTGATTCTGATAACGGCGATCCAGAGTTTGTATTAAAATCAAATTATTCCTCAGTTGGATCTAGATCAACCTAGCACATCTCAAATGAGAATCAATTGGGATAAATTGTCTGCAGTGTTTGATCAAACTGGCGTCTCAGATCAATCGGCAGCAATGATAGCTAGTGCAATCTTTCATGACTTGGGGATAGTAAGTTAAAATGACAGATCCAAAAAAAATGATGAGAACAGAAGAAAAAAAGTTTTTATTAGTGAAAAACTTTAGACGAGAAAAACTTAGCGTGCAAGGGATTTACTTCGATAAACAAAAAGATAAAACCGTTCAATACATTTCTTTGGGTTCAAAACTGCATAGAAAGGTAACTGTAGAAGAACATATTGCTGTAGTGAAAGAACCTTGATCCGAATATTTAGGTCATGTTATTTCTGCTACTGGATCTGCAAAAGATACAAAAGAATGTTTATTAAAGTTTGTTGATGGAAGAATCAATACGTGTGGTTTAGTTGCTATAGGCTGTGACGGTACTGTGGTAATCACTCGACCTAAAAATGGCGTAATAGCTCAGATGTTCTAATAGAATACTAAGTTATATGTGGCTATGGTTATGCCTTCCAGAAATCTAACCATTTTGGTGACTTTGGTTTTGAAATTATATGCACCTACCTGGTTCAATATAAAGGTAAAATCTTATTGCTTAGACGAACCAAAGCATTTGTTGGAAATGATAAAACGATCAAGATAAATATCTGCCTCAAAATATTTTAAAAACTATTGACCCAGTTATAGAAAGAAATTCGTTCTTTGCTCATCCACAGAACCTGTTACTTAGCATGTTATATGACGAAAGGACACATTTTCGAGAACAAAGCCTACGGCGTATATTAGAATGCAGAAAAACCAGTATTTCTGCTACCAGTGCTACTGTAAGAGAATTTAAGGTACCAAAGCTAAATTTTGGTGCAAACACTTACGAGGAATTTATTAACTGGCAAACATGCAACGTAACTGAACCTCCAATTGTCGAGTCAATTTCAAAGTTAGAACTACTCGAGCTTATAAAGTTAGTTCCCCAATTGGATCTAGTAAAATTTCCATGCCAAACACAGGCTGTGGAGAGAAAGGTAAAGCTAGTCACAAAAGCATCATTAGCAGTTGCAGGAACAGAAGCTAGGGATGACTTTATAATGACAAAACTGAAATCAAGATCTGAAATGCCTAAATTCAATACTAAAAAAGATTTTAATTAAATATCATTGGATGTGGGAGGGTGAGTGGAGCTCCAGGTACGTAGTCAGTTCTGGGTGGTTTATTATCAAAGTTTTTTAAGTTGTATAATACATTAGTGAAAGTCCGTACAAAATACCAAAAACATACTGGTTTTTTAGATATCTCAATATTTACATGCGTTGTGGCACCTAAAGATAAAGTCCAAAAGAGATGAAATTTTAAAAGTTATACAACATACATGTGTAGAACTTATTTAATACTAGCCCATTTGCAATTTCCAAAAAAAATTTTTTTGCATTTTTCGCTCCACCCTAATGTACATGTATTTTTAATATCCATATTCTGTTCTATTTTTTTCCTCCTAGTTGCACCTGTAAAAAAAAACTTTGTAAAATATTTCCCCAAAACTTTTGGCTACTGACATATTTGCTTCATTAATTAAAAAGACAATTTTATATCACTAGTTTAGCAAAAAAAAGCTGTATTGGCAGATAGTATCATAAATACTTTATTTCCCTAATATAAAAGATAAAAACCTTGTGTTGGCTTTAAAGCCTACAATTTTTTTAAGACATAGTCGAAATTTTCCCCAATATTAGCTACCGATTAGCCATTACTAAATGGTAGAGTAAACTACTGATAAACCACCCAATTTTGAAAAAACATTTAGAAACTTTGTACTATATTATTTTTTTGCTTTTATTTGATATTAATCAATTCAATTAAAAATTCAATTTATCCCTTAAGGAAACTTTCACTTACAGTTATCCTAGTTACGTCACTTGAGCATGACCGAAAAACAAGAGTTTTGCAGGTCTCGCCAAGCTTCCAGGAGTCGCCTACGCTCGCTCTAGAAACCGCTTGGCTTGACCTGCAAAACACTATTTTCCGGTCTTATAACATAAATTTCCATGTAAGGTATAAAGCAGAGGTTCCCAAACTTATTTCGTCTAACGCCCACTTTAAAAATCAGGTATTTTGTCGCGCCCCCCATTTTTTTTCACCTTAAAAATCCCAATAACATATTAGTCTTGCCTGAAGTTTAATTAAACCTATGTTCTAAAGGAGACTTTTTTTACCAGAGAGAGCAATAATAATGCAGCTTTACAATATTAAGAGTTTTTATTCAAAATTAACAAATTGGGGTAGCGGGCGGAGTGGCGGAAGGGCGAGCGAGTGTGATGCGTGCGTGCGGCGGAACGTTACTTCAGTCATCGATCGGTCGCAAGCCGCGGCTGTGTATTTGGAGTTGATCCCTCCCCTCACCTGCACTCCGCAAAAACGGACCGCACGAACGTTGACGGACTATAAAACAGGATTGCACAAATAAATCGTACTATATTTGTTCACGCCAAACGTGAATTATAATTGAACCTTTTCATTTTTAATTTTATTTTTTCTTTATTTTTACTAGATTAGATACAAAAAAAATCCTGCATTCGGCAACTGCTCAGCTTGGCTGCAACAATAGATACCTATTTTTAATATGTGTCTTCTGAGGTGGGGAGCTTACCTGGGACATTTGAAGACACGAATATTTTTCAGTATTTGGTACCTATTACTAAATAACTGAAGATATGAATAGCGTTGCGAACGCATTAAAAATAATAAATATTTAATATATTTTTAGTTTATATGTATACAATAAAATAGGATATAAATATGAACTAATAAATAAATCCAATAACACTAAAATCTTGGACTTTCATTGTCTTTATTTGTTAATTGTTACACAACGTTTCGGTTAGTGATGTATCTCCAACCGTTTTCAAGTGATAACTAAAAGCTATTCCTAAAAGCTACGACTTATATACTATCCCTTGTTCACTGAAGCTTGACCGACTTTTCACGGTTCAGCAACGGCAGCCAGATATTCGGAATTTCTACACTAGGTTTGCTAAATACATTTTGGTTGTTTACAATAATTGCAGCTTCCTTAAATTTTCTTTTCTTCCAGTGGGTTTCTTTATGAATGGTTTTTGCTTCCGACCATTATATGCGGTGTTGTTTTGACCAAGCGTGTTCGGCAATACCTGACTTCGACGTTTCACCTCGTTCCGTATGTTTCTTGTGTTCTTTAACTCTTACTTCGAGAGGTCTCTTTGTTTCCCCAATGTATACCTCACCACAATCACAGGGAATTTGGTAGATACAGTCATTGTTTGAAACATTATTGTCTGGTCTCGTTTTGGTGAGAATACTTCTTAGAGTAGTTTGGGATTTAAATGCCGTTTTAATATTGTACTTATTCGCGATTCTGCGGATCTTTTCCAAAGTTCCTTTAATGTATGGAATTGTCATGAATATTTGGTCACGTAGAGCCTCGTTCAAGTTAGAGTTTCTTGTCTTATTTTGATATTTTTTGATTGTTTCGTTTACTAGTCTCTCACTGTATCCGTTCTGCTTAAGATCCCTAGTTATGTTACCTATTTCCTCTTGCAGGGATTCCCTACTGTTGCATAAGGTCACTGCTCGATTGTATAGAGTACGTATAACCCCCTCTTTGGTTTCATTAGAATGATTAGAATTTTGGTGTAAATATTGTCCAGTGTGGGTAGGTTTTCTGTATACCGAGGTTTGTACATGTCCATTATTTGGTTTGACTAGAACGTCGCTGCAATTATTGTAAACAACCAAAATGTATTTAGCAAACCTAGTGTAGAAATTCCGAATATCTGGCTGCCGTTGCCGAACCGTGAAAAGTCGGTCAAGCTTCAGTGAACAAGGGATAGTATATAAGTCGTAGCTTTTAGGAATAGCTTTTAGTTATCACTTGAAAACGGTTGGAGATACATCACTAACCGAAACGTTGTGTAACAATTAACAAATAAAGACAATGAAAGTCCAAGATTTTAGTGTTATTGAAACCATTACATTGTCTAACACTTTCAAAGAAACGTTAATAAATAAATGTTGTGTAGTAGGAGGATTTTAATTTCAGTGAATTTTAAAATATGAAGTAGCTGAAGTAACAAATCATCCATCCCCCCCTCTAGGCCTCCAGCGCCCACAAGGGGGCGTTATCGCCCACTTTAAGAAAGACTGGTATAAAGCAACCAAATTTTAATCTATACTTTCTTTAATTTATATCTAGGGAATCAAAGGTACCTCACGAAACTAAATCCGGACTTATTACCCCAATATTCATTTTAAGGAAACAAGTAATGTTGGATTTTCTAGACTTATGGCTTAAAAACCTAACCTTTAAAATCGAGATTTTTGGTCAGTTTATTCATGTACCTACATACATAAAAACTGTAGTGTAATAAATAATAGTGTAAAGTACTTACTTTCCGATCCATACTTCCCTTTAATATCACGAGAAAAAACTTTAAATTTACAAAACAAAACACAATTGTTTTTAAAATAAAGTAAAGTTAAGTACTAAAGCTAAATCTTTCTTTCTAAACCTGGTGTCGTTGTTAAAAATTGTAACAATCTTTGTGCGGGTACATCTAAGCAAACGAGGTCGATATGTTAACTTGGTTACATTTCCACGGGGAAATGTAGTAAACGTAACGATTCTGCAAATAAAATCATTATTATAACGTTACACCAACAACCTTTTTTGTTTTAACAAATTATAATCATATCTGAAACGTATATTAAGAGATGTATCGAACTTGTATTTAAAACAACGTTCTCTACACGGCAACATTTTACCGTTAATATAAAAGTACATCAAAATTACGTCAGTAAGATGTTTGTTCTATACCATATTTAAAATATTCACAGGTATATGTTAAAGAAACAAAAATTATCAGTAACAATTCAAGAAAACGAGACAGACATGATAAAATAACGTTTTAAATTAAACGTTATCACAGTTACCTTTAAATAACGTTACAAAACATGCTTAAGATGTTCTTTGCTTAGTGGGTGGCCACTAGACGAGGCTGACGTGACAATCTTTAAATGGTTTTCAGCGCCGCCTAGTTCCAATACTAGGCAACTTTATACTAAAATAAGTTAGCTTCACTGGGCTAATTTTGGTCAAAGGAAAATGTAATGAGCTTTTTTAAAGACCTTTTAGAGACATCTTCTCGCTTGATTTTTTGATGAAAACTACCGCAAATTTTTAAAATGCAAATTTCTCAAAAACCGTTAAAGGAATCGAGTCTTATCAAGAGTACATTTTTTGTAGCAAATAAGTTGGTTGATCCTAATGTTGTACCTAAACCCCTCTTGTTTGATTGGCATCGAGATACACTGCAAAAGTATCGAAAATTGGACATCCTGTACTTACTCGTCACCATAATTCAATGAGAATATTTAAAAACAGTTCTCGAGATACCGCATTGAAATACTTTAAAAAAAAATCATCCTGTAGACCTCTACACACGCAGGGTCGATTGATCCTTCGAAATTTGCGGATCAACCTAGGACCAGGACCAAAGTGGTCCCATCTGGCGAGAAGCTCAGCAAATATTTTTTGGTAAATTTTGCGCTATTCCTTCTGTAAATGTCTTCAAATAATAATGTTTTCTTTACGGTGGTGATAAAATTATCGCGTCATATGTCATTTAAAATAATTTTGTAGAATAATCATTTAACCTTGTGGGAGTTACATTCGAAAAATAAATCAGAACAAGCATATTATATTTATAACTACAATAGCTTCAAAAAAGCTTGGATTCTTTCTTCGAGCGATTTCTACCCTTTTAGATTCTGCTAGAAATATTGTTCTCACGTCTGAGGAATAGCGTCTTCCACTTAACATTCTTTATTCAATCCAAAAAAGCTCCATTTGCCCTATTAATGATCCCACTATCACAAAATAGCTGCAGGAAACCAGCGCTCTTTTGTATGTATATTTATCAGTTTTGCCACGGGCTCCCAACGCAGTAACATAAAGTACCACTTTCATGTATTCCTTCACAATCGTACGGAAGAAGGCTCAGAAACTGTACTATACTTTGTAAAAAATATTTTTGTTAACCATTTCTTAAAAATATTGTTTAATTTATATTCGTAGATACTGAGTAAGTTATTTATAGTTATTGTGCCCTTAAAGTCTGAATCGCACTATACACCTCAATCTTGGCCTCCCAGGTCCCCCGATTTAAATAGTTTAGACTATTTTTTGTGGGGACACCTCAAGATTTTAGTTTATACCACACCGGTTCAAACTGTAGAGGAACTAAGGCAAAGAATTATAGTTTCTTGCGAAACCATAAGAAATACTCCTGGGATTTTTGAAAGGGTTTGCCAGTCCATGAGAAGGAGAATTGAATCCGGTAATCAAGCAGAAGGAGGACATTTTCAACAATTTTTGTGATAATAAAATCTGCTAATTTCTTATGTTTTATTTCTTATTTCTTTCTTTCCTCAGTTTTAAAAGTTTTTTGATAATGTAAAAAGATGTTTGATCTTTTTACATTATTTCGTTGTGATCATTGATTAAAATTAAAAGTTTACATTACATAATACTACCAACTTCATTTCGTATTTCTAATTATGTTTATTGTATTTGTATTGTAAACATGTATTAAAATTTACATTGTTTTTTTATATTTTTTGTGCGATCTAGGGACATGCAATAAAATGATTTTTTTCTCGAAAATGAAGCAAGATACGAAAAAGGGTCAAGCGATAAAAAAGTTGTATTTTTAGTCGCTTAATCCAAGAAAAATATCAAAATGGGAAAAAAGTCAGTGGCATACAATTTTTTTGCCAATAATATTAGCTAAGGTGTCTCCCAGCACGTCACTGGATTTAATAATTTTAATCTAATTAAGGTTGAATTAGCCCCTTTTTACTAAAAATAACACTACCAAGTTTGAACAAAATCGGCAAAAGAGTATTGGAGAAATTAGTAAAAACCCGATTTTAAAAAAAAACTTCAACACCCTGTATCTCAAAAATGAGCTCCTTGCGCATATCTGTTTATATGGACTTTTAGTCATAAAATAAGTTGAAGAATCAAATCCTGCATTTTTAGCCATCAATTAAATTACACCCTGTATATTTTATTAACACTAAATTTAAACAGTTTACTAGTTTCTAAAAAAAATGGATAAAAGTCATAATTATTATATATTGCCTAATAAATATTTTTAAAAAAATGTACAAACACGATAATTCTATTAGTGTAAGAGGATAAAATTATTTTAATGGATTGGACAACAATATTTGAGTACGTAATGCATTTTATTAAATCTTATCAGTTTAATATGAATATTTTAAAAACATATTTATTTGCTGCAAATATATTATTAGCCAAAGCACGGACGGATCCTTAAAAAAGGAAACGATTTACGGATCCGGATTTTCGTAAATGAATTAAGGGCCCGAATTTGTAAGCAATTTTTTTGACATTCCTTTTTCTAATCTCTTTTGAAGCAGTTACAAACTTATGAGTTACCTTTAAGAGCAACAAGGACATGTGATCCTTATTTTGACTTTCCCTTTTCTTATATTTTTGCAGAATCCCAGCTCAGATCACCAATACGAAACACGATTCCTTTTAAAAAAAAAAGAATCGAATCCAGGAAATTGATTCCTATTTATCTGATCCCGAAACCGGATCACCTTTAGTTTTTATATTTTAAAATGGTAACTACTACACGAATGACACTACATAATCCAGATGATAAATTAAGGGTCAAACATTTTAGCACGAAGCCCGAGCCGCAAAATATAATTTTAGCCTCATTTTGAAGTGCTGTAAGTCTTAGCCAAAATAATTTTTGGATAATACCCTTCAATTATTTTGGAGATCAACAAGAAACCACCCTTAAATGGAACATTTTTTCGACCTGTATTTCAAAACTTGCTATGCTAGATCTTCATAAAGTTTTCAAATGTAATTCTTAAGATTACCTCAAGCAACTTATAAATGACATATCTTATCGTAATTTTCATAGATATATAAGCAAAGGGAGATAAAACTGTTTACAATTAAAAGCAATCAAACATTGAAATAGTGTCTACCTCTCTAGACCACTTGATGGTCAAACGTGCTTGATACACATGGTGTATGTCCGCCGATTGTCCTTTATTGGCGAATTTTTAGAATATTGCTTTATTAATATTTTCTTTTTACATTCTTAAAGAGATCATAGATCCAAACATGTCGTTATGCAATAACTTAGTAGCAGCGACAGAAATATGTTTTTTAGTTAATTTTTATTTTGCTTTATTAATATTATTCTCAAAAATAATCATAACGGAATATTAACGGTCAAGATGGGCAACACTGCTTTTTGTAGTTTATTCATAATTTTTGTACGCTAGGATCACGAAGGTCGTCGGTCAGCTAGTAGTAAATTTTTTATTTGTGTTGTAAGGCGGTGTTGCATTTCGTTTAAACTAGCTCAGAGGGAGATTTGTGTTTTTAAAGTGCGGTTATAAGAGGATTTTCTTAATATTTTAGGTATTATTTTTAATAAACAGACTAAAAAATGGTTGTGAAGTGCCAGGTTTGTGGAAAACTAGATTCTCGTAATAAAAATCTTTCGTTTCACAGGTAGGTTTAAACAGTTCTTTTATAAAACTTCACTTCATTGACGTGCAATACCATGGCGAACAAATAACATTTTGTTGTTAATACCTTTTATGTTATATTTTTGTGCAGATTAACAACGATTGTTTACTTATTTTAGCATAAAATTTGATTATATAACTAACGAAAAACTTGTTTAAATATTTTATAATCGATTGAAAGTAACCATTAAGGTATAGTTTTTGTTATAATTTTTTTTATTAGATTAATATAGCATATGAACAATTTCAATTACAAAATTTGTTTTAAGGTTAGGAGAGAAAAAAAATATGGTTTTCCCTACTTGGATTTGAAAATAATATACAATTACAATAAATTGTCAAAATCTTTCAGATTAGTTTGATCCTTGTGATATTATCACAAATAGAAATGAATAGTTAGTTAAATATTCTTGGATTGGTTAAGAATACTTTAATATTGTTACTGAATACAATAAATTTTATGCAAAAAAACAGTGATATTTTTTCTCACCTTTTTCCTTTTCTCGTAATCAAAAAACATTAAAAACATAAAAGTTAAAAATAACTATTCAATTTAGAAAAATGACATTTATTCACAAAAAAGGGTCCTAAAAATAGATTTTTTATTTAAATCCAAATCCAAATTTTAATTTTCCTAAAAACTCATAATTATATTTTGATATTCGTACTGAACTAAACATTTTTTGGTCATTAATTTCCTCCTTTTACTTTTACAAAATGGTATTGCATGCGTTTTTGACCTGATTAGTGAACTTTGAGGGTATGCTGTCAGATGATCTGTTATCCCTTTTTATGACATAAAATTAAATCTATAAAAATCGGTGGATAGCGATGAAGATAAAAACACGGGCAATTGCGATAAAGTTAAAAAAACAGATTTAAGCTTTTTATTATGTAGGGTTAACGGTTAACAATGCCAGTTTTCAGATGTGTCGCTTTATATGATAAATAAAGTTTAATTATTGTATTGAACCAATAGGTTTTATTTACTTGCACGTTCCTCGAAACAGAACAAAAAAGTTGTCATGGCACTTTATTTGGACTAAGTCTCATAAAATAGATATTTTTGGATAATATACTAAAAAATATACTTTAGTAATTTTCTATAAATAGTTTTTGGAAACGAACTACGCCACTGGTGGCCCGCCACGTTTTGCGCTGGTAAAAAATTGCGATGTTGCCTGCAGGGACTTTTTTTATCGGAAGTCCTTTTCTTACACATTATGAATGTTTGATACACAACAAAAGCCAATTTATGAATGAACGGTTATATCTCCCTTTGCTTATATATCTATGGTAATTTTACAGGAAGTTTCACAAGTACCGTTTAATAATAATTTCTCCACTTGTAGAATATATAAGAATGTATTAAAATGTTTAATTCATTTTTGTAAGACACCTTGAATAGAAATAATAAAATGTCCCATTTAAAAGTTCCTGAGGGTTATCACAAGGATAACATATTAAAAAATTATGAAGATCGAGCAATCAAAACTTTTAAGATAAATGCAAGTAAAATTTTTGCCCGTTTTTGGATACCACACTCTATGGTTGCAAAAAAAAATTTTCATTTAAAAATTGTTTCTCTGGACCTGAGAAACAACATATTTTGGTTAAAAATCACATGTTAAATGTGTTTCCTTATTTAAAGATTTTAATAGGTAGATGTTTAAAAATTCTTCACCTTCATTTTCAAAAATCAATGTTATGCTGATTAAGAAACTAAAGTAAAAATTTGGGAATCAAAATTGAAGATTTAAAATGGCGGATTTTGGCATTTATAAACCTATTTGCCTTAGATTCAGGATATAAGGGTTATTGAGGGTGCTAGGTCATAATTTGAAAACTAATAATCTTAGGTCAAAATTTGGAAATTTAAAATGGCGTATTTAAATTTGCGGATTTTGGCATTTATAAACCGATTTGTCTTAAATTAGAAATATAAGCAATTGATTCCTTTTGGAATCGAATCCTTCCAAAAAAAATCGATTCCGGATCATTTTACAATTATATAACGAATCCGAAACCTACTTTTAAAAAGTAATCGATTCAGCCTTCGGATACCTAACAAATAAATTCTATTCCAAAAGGATTCGATTACTGCCCAGCTCTATTATCAGCTAATAAGTCATTTATTTTTTATAAACGGTTTTATTTAAGCGCATACACAGCACATACGGAACATTTTAAAAATGGCTGATAAATTTTGTTAATTTCTTGTATCAGGTCAATATAATATTTATATTGTATGACTATGAAATTCTGGTAAAGTTTCAGAATCACCTCATATTCAGTGTGTCCCAAATTGGTTATGCATGTATTGGGTTATCAAAAGCTAAAGCAATGGGAAAACTTTAAGACAAGTTAAAATGTATTACGATGTTTTAAAATTTCTTTTCACAAAGCTTCCAAATTTATAAAATCTTTTTAAGCTTTTTTTGTGCAGTCTATCTATAAAGTCTGTTTGTCAATTAAGCATTTCGGTTTTGTGAAACCATCATCAAGTTATTATTTTCTTATGGGTGCAATACAAATTTGCATCTGGTAGTAGCTTTCGAAATGACAGCCATTTTTGATAAGTCTTTTTGACATTTTCTTAAGATAGAAAATAATGCGTTAATAATGAGGGTTATTACTAAATGACTTAGTATACATTAAAAAAAACTTATAAATAAACAATGGCTGAAAAAATAATTAAATCTCTCCACACTTACTACGAGGGGTTATGATCCGGAATTTTATTCTCATTACCAAACAAAAAAGTTAAACCCTTGCGAAAATATATTTACGTGAACTTTTTCTTCATAACATTACCTGAGGAATCACACACTGAATGCCATAAGAAATACCTTGTATAAAGATAAAACATATATCACAATAATCATGCATTCAAATCACCACCAAACTTTATATCGTTTTTTACCAATATCCAAGGAGTTAAATTTATTGCTAAAATAACATTATTGACTTGTTATATTTAAGGATGGCTGTATACTTGACCATATAATTTTATGATTTTCGTTACTCCAGTACAACCACTATTAGAAAATAAGTATATTTAAAAAAATGTTTTCCCATATTGTCATTTTTTTAGAAATGTCCTCAACATACTGTACCCGTATTCGAAGATGAAGATGGTTTCGTTGTTTGTGATAGTCATGCCATAATTATATGGTTGCAAAGTACGGAAAAAATGATGACCTGTATCCGAAAAACGACAGCAGACAGCGAGCAACTATTGACCATATGTTGCATTTTGATTCCAGCACTTTGTTTAATCGTGGATTAGTTATTTCAGTTATTATATGCGAACTGATTCAGGTAGGACTATACCGGGTGACACAGCGGACATGTAACAGTCCATAACTTTTTATTTATTAAAATAAATTTTTGAAATTTGGGTTTATGCACCTGTTATAAGGAAACGTTTTTAATGACTTAATAAAACCTTTTTTTTACTTCTGGTTTAACCGGAACTTATCCCAAATTTAATATTTTAAATAGCACCCTGTATATATTTTTAGCCTACCTGATCCGCTCCAAAATTATCCTTTCAACCATGTATCACACTTGTCATTTGATTTCAAAATGGCTGCCAAAATCGATTTTTTCTCAAAATTTGAGTGAACATGAAGTGACAATTATCAATTATCAGCATGTAAAAGGCGTTAAGATATGAAGAATAATGCGTAAAAATATTCGTGATTTTGTTACTTTTTATCTAATTAATAAGAGTTAGAAATAAAGGTTTGTTTTTAAAATTTTAAAAATGTACTTTTTGAAGTAAATGGAGTTTTCTATTTTGGATTTTCAGATATTAAGCGTTAAAAAAAATATTTTTAAAATGTTAAAAATTAACCTTTATTTCTTACTCTTATTAATTAGATAAAAACTAACAAAATCACAAATATTTTTATTTACAACCATGCATGTAATAATGACATTTTACCTATATTTGAAAGGTGGAAAGTTAACGTTTTTTTACTTCTACTTTCCACCCGGGTGGAAAGTGCTCACTTTCCACTCGGTTGGAAAGTAAATTATTTTTTTTGTAATTTCATTGTATATTGATATTTTAAAATGGTATAGTGACAAACGAGCATACGCATTCTAGTAATAATAATAATATTCTCGAATTTCTGGTGGAGTAGCAGCAAACTCAAATTCCTCATCTGATTTTTTTTTGGATTTGCGAAATTAAAACAAATTACTATTTAAATTTAAAGCGTCTATCTTACACTGTATGTATTGACACTTTGACAACCCGTTACCATGACAACGATACAAATTGCGAAGCACGGCCGCCTAATTACCGGATCAATTTTCATAATTTCAATTTAAAATAATAGGAAATGAATAAAGTGGTTGTAAATAAAATAGTATACAAACCTCGGTGGAAAGTTTCGTTTCTGTCTCGAGAAGTATAGTAGTCCTCGGCCGCGCCTCGGTCTACTAACGCATCTCTCGACAGAAATGAAACACTTTCCACCTGGGTATGTAATATACTATTACACCTTATTCTTCACATCTCAACGCCTTTTACATGCTGATAATTTGTAATTGTCACATCATGGCCTACTCAAATTTTGGGAAAAAATAGATTTTGGCAGCCATTTTGAAATCAAATGACAAGTGTGATACATGATTAAAAAGATAATTTTGAGGCGGATCTGGTCGGCTAAAAATATATACAGGATGCTATTTAAAATTTAAAATTTAGGGTTACTTCCGGTAAAACCGGAAGTGAAAAAAATGGTTTTATTTACTCATTAAAAGCGTGTCCTTATGACAGGTGCATCGTCTAACTTTCAAAAATTAATTCTTATAAACAAAAAGTTATGGGATGTTACATGTCTGCTGTGCCACCCGGTATATAATATAATAATATTAAAATAATAAACACTAAAACAGTTTTTATTATACTCCAAACGCTAAAACAACTGTTACAATATCTAATGTATGCTTCTTACGTTGTAGAAACCATTGGTTTTTAATGGAATCAAACCAACTCAAGAGAAGTTAGAGGAACTTAGAGAAGCTTTGAAAATTTTGGATCTTATGTTAGCAAAGAAAAAAACTGACTATGTTGCTGGAAATACCTTAACGATTGCTGATTTTATTATATGTACCTCAGTAACTTCCTGGGCTGTTTTTATATCATATTCATATTTTCCAAACATAAAAGCATATATTGAAAGAATTCTAAAACTTCCTTCTTATGAAGCAAACAAAGAAGGACTGGAACAATATAATGAGCTTATTACAAGCAAATTAACCGTGTAATGAATAAATTGCAGCACTTGCTTTGTAAACCTTTATATTTTTTAATATCCAAACTCAAAATGATCCTCTTTAGTTAACAAAAATCGCAGCCGTCGTGCTTAACATATTTTTGGTAGGTTAGGTTAGGTTTGGGTTTAAAGTGAGTGGGTATAACACCCTTTCACCGGGACCGATCGGTCTATTGTGGCTCACAACCTTTTATATTACTCCCACCAGGTTCAGACTTCTAATAATTCTGATGATCCTGTTGGAAGAGAGATCTTTCACCTCCCCCGGCAACAAGGTGTCATTGCCGAGGATTGCGAATCTGAGTCGTGCCATTGTTGGGCACGAACACAGTATGTGTTCTGCCCATTCATCCTTCTCCATGCACATGCGGCACTCGGAGTCTTCCTCTAGGCCGATCTTGTGCATGTGGTATTTTAATCTGCAGTGCCGCGTGTACAGTCCTACTAGAATTTTAAGGTGTACCCTTGATTTCTCCAGTAGTTTGACGATAATTGTTGATTCGGTGGGCTCTGAGTGTCTGAGACCCGGAAGTCCATGCCAGTACCGAAGATTCTCTCTTTGTGTCCAAGCTGATAGGAACTGCTTGGCCATTCTATAAGATATACTGATGACCGCGGTTCCGGCCCTGTGAATTTTGTCTCCGCCCCCTTTTGGAAGAAGGTCTGCGGATTCATTACCCTCTATGCCGGTATGTCCATGTATCCACAGTAGGGTAATCTTGTTGATTTGTACCAGTTTGGTCAGCGCATCCTTGCAATTCCAGACGGTTTTCGAATTGCACCGGCTGGATTCAACAGCCTTAAGAGCTGCTTTACTGTCAGAGAATATTTTAACTGTCTTACGTGTGCAGTACCGATCAACCAGCGTTCTAGCACACATCTCAATAGCAAATACATCCGCTTGAAATATGGTTGCGAGAGTGCCCAGGCTGAAGGAAAACTCTGCCCTCGGCCTCTGTCCATATACTCCAGCTCCAACACAGTCCTTGGTTTTAGGGCCGTCGGTGTACCAACAGATGTCAGCCTAGAGCAGGTCAGTCGTTTTCCGACTCCAGACCTCCATTTGTGGGTAGACTACACTGTAGGACCGGTTGTAGTTGGTTGTTGTAGGCATTATATCTGAGGGCATTTCCAGTCTGTCACAGGTCATGACACTCCTGAGGAGACTGGTACTCTCCATGTGACACGCCTGCGGTTTATTACTGACCGCTTGATAGAGTCTGTACCCACTAAGCAAAGAACATCTTGAGCACGTTTTGTAACGTTATTCAAAAGTAACTGTGTTAACGTTTAATTTTAGACGTTATTTTATCATGTCTGTTTCGTTTTCTTGAATAGTTACTGATAATTTTCGTTTCTGTAACATATCCTTGTGAATATTTTTAATACGGTATAGAACAAACATCTTACTGACGTAATTTTTATGTACTTTTATATTAACGTTAAAATGTTGCCATGTATAGAATGGTCTTTTAAATACAAGTTCGATACATCTGTTAATATACGTATCAGGTACGATTATAATTTGTTAAAACATAAAATGTTATTGGTGTAACGTTATAATAATGATATTATTTAATGCAGAATCGTTACGTTTACTGCGTCTACTACATTTCCTCGTGGAAATGTAAACAAACATCAAATTTTGGCGACATACCGCGTTGAACATTGTTAGGACAGTTAACATACCGGTTTATTTTCGCGAGAAGCGGTAACGTAGGGGAAGGTGTTCTGTCGTCAGTATCTACGTCATTACTTTGTACCCAGTATCTACCGCTATCGCCACTGGTCAGGAGGAGCGTTAATAATGGTTATGTCAAATTTAAATTTAAAATAATGGAGGATTCGCAGCTTTTCTATTGTTTTGGTTCTGTGATGTTTTTTTTTTGCTATTGTTTAACAACTATTTGGATTGCAGATTTTTTGGTTTATTAGTTAATTCCCAAATGGATGAATTAATACAGTTATATTACAATCATAAAGGAAAAATTTACTTATTATAGTTGACTTGGAAACAGCTAATATCTTATTAAATGAAAAATTTGGTTTATATATTATCTGTTCGACTTATTTCTTAACTCTCCAAAGACCTTACATTTAAATTTAAACTTAAAAGTGTATTAAACCATTAGTAGTAAGTTGACATACGTAAACCGTTTCGTTTTTGCGAGGATAGGCTGGTTAAACACGGTTAGAATGGTGGGGGAAAGAACTGCTATCAACCACTAGTTAAAAACGGTAAGTCGCGAAAATATCCATATTGTTAACATATCGACCTCGTTTGCTAAAATGTACCCCGCACAGAGATTGTTACATTTTTTGACAACGACGCCAGGTTTAGAAGGAAAGATTAGCTTCGCTTTAGTACTTAACCTTACTTTATTTTAAGGACAATTGTGTTTTGTGTTGTAAATTTAAAGCTTTGTGATATTAAAGGAAAATATGGATCGGAAAGTAAGTATATTACACTATTAACGTAACTACGATTTTGTTAAGTTGAAGGAAATATAACGACACTATTAGGTTCAAGGCGCTGTTATTGTTTCAAGATGATTAACGTAACAAAGGAACAAGAAAACATAAATGTAACGTAATTAGGATGATTTTTTGCTTAGTGGGTACGTTACCCACCTTGCCTCTCTCTCCAAGTAAATATGCTTAGGAGGCATACCAGGAGGGCTTTCACTTTTCTTAGACAAACCAATATCAATGTTTTTTTTAATCTTAAGACAGTCTACAAAAGGTAGTTTGAACTATAAAGTTTAAGGAAATGAAATATTTTTACAGACAGCAAGTTTCACAGTTAAGACATCCTAGGGATATCGAAAACTAACAAAATAAAAAATTAGGGACTTCTTTAGTTGACCTGAAAAGAATGCATGAAAGAGGCACTTTGTGTTGCTCTATTGAGAACTGAAGAAAATTATATAGGAGAAGCCGTGAAATATCTATAAAGAGCGATAGATCTTCCATAGCTCGTCCGTGACCAAAAACGACTCTTCTTTAGATAAAAACAAGAATGCTAAAAATTGTGATCTCATTCTCATAGGTGAAGCCCACAAGGTTAAATGATTCTATGTACTGCAGAACATGACCACTCATACCCATGAGAATGAGTATTGGTAGACTTTTTTCGGGACAGACTCTTTATAAAGCATGAAACTGGAAGGTAGCTTGAAAAAGACGATTTTCTTTTGTACCTTTTCAATAGCAGTTATCTTGATGGAGAAGTCTTGAGGCATGCGACAAAAGATTTGCAAAAGGGAACTCCAACCTCATGGAAGACGCCTCGCCACTGCTTTTTTTTTGTTCGTGTATATTCTTCACGTCAAATTCTTGGTGAAATCTAGAAATTCTTTGTCCAGAAATAGCGAACCTAAAAAAATGAATTCACATTTGTTCTCCATATCCAGCCCAATGAAACGTTTTTCTTAATTGCCGTTGGTAAAGCTTCATTGATTATACTTTAAATAAACTTGCAGACGATACATTTCAGCACAATGCGCTATTACCATAACTTATTTTTTTGAGAACAAACGAGGGTGTGGCTATTAAATAACGAGACTGACGCTGTAAAACATTTTATTTTGATTTCATATTTATTTACTTATTATCACCTTTAATACACAACCGTCCTCTATTTCTAAAACGCTCCATGCGAATATTCCATTGTTTGAAACAGTACCGTTCCTTTCAGTGCAGATTTCACCTCAGTTGAAGTTTTCTGTTTGACCATCGACCAGTGATGTCACGCGATAAGGCTACATGGCTTTTTCAGGAAAGGGCAATTGGCGGAGCCATATCAACTGATTTTAGCCCTTAGGGATCAAGGAGAGACTCACGCCATTTATTGGAGTCCTTCTTCTGGAGCTAAGCGCTGTGAGCGTAGATTCTTATAACTTGGCATTTTTCGGTTTTTGTGTTGTGTACGAGGTGTTTTCCATTGGCGGAAGGTAGATGCACAGGGGAAAGCGTCAGAACTGACAGAAACCGGTTATGCGTAATTCAAGTAGCAGTCCTTGGCGTAACCGCCAATAGTTTGTGCCCTGCATTGATTTAAAATTAATTTTAAAATTTTCGGAAGCTTCGAGCCCGACATCCAGATTTTGCACCGACGAAGTCCTGGAAAGCTCTGTCTGAAAAGGGAAGTATTGGCAAGTTGAGCCTGAGGGGAGTAGAGCCAAAAACAAAAAAAAAACAGAAAAGGAAAGGAACTAGAGCGAACGCAATCAATGCTACACACGTTAAATATTTGGAGTAAACAACGTGGGAGCAATATGGCTGACTCGACAAAGTCGTATTCAGCACTTTTGTGTTTATTTTTGCAATCGTTTATAGGTGGACTATAAAAACTAACAAAATAAATTAGAATGAGTGGTTGGGATAAAAATATATATTCATATATTGTACAAAATGTTATAAGTTTTGCAAATACATAAATACTTAACTGATCGTTAAGTTGTGGTCTAAAATGAAAAAATAAAAAACTACCCATTTTATAAATTAAGTTATACATCGTATTTATTTTGGTAAGAAAGTATTAAAACGTAATGAATTAGTAAACTAATCATTGGAGTATCCATGGAGGTATCCACCATATTGCTCAAGATAAGCAATAAGGAACCGACCATAATAAAAAATAGGAATGTTGCGGATGCGGATGTTGATGCGGATCTTGTTTTGTTTTACAAGAAACTTATGCTCCAATTTTTAACTTCCACACTAAGTAATTAGATAGGTAATAAAATTATTAAATAAATACTATTCTTGCAATTTTACTTCTGCACGCATATAGTTTCTTGTAAAAAAAAACAAGATCCGCATCCGCATACCATTCCAGAAGCGCTTCGGTTTGTAAGCCCCATTGCCTTTATTCATGCTGTTCTTTTGATATCATTGTTGGGTATTCTATTAAATAAAAAGTATTATTTTAATTTTATTTTTCAAACAAATACTATATACTATAATACCAACGACTATATACTAAAGGACTGCTCAGTTCCATTTAACGTACGTTGGAAAATTTAGGAGAAGCGTGTCGATATCCCAGCACTAGCCAGCACCGATGGTGACGTCAGAGCGAGTTTGAACTTGCTCCAAATTCACTTCTAATCCTGATTCCGAACTTACTGGAGAAAATTTGAATTAACGAAAAATTAAAAAAAAAAACATTTTTGCAAGGACGCATTTAACATTTACATTTTTTTTACATTTTACATTTTTTGCATTGTAAATTTTTTATTAGTATAGTTTAGTAATGTAAAAGTAATAATCAAGTAAAAGTAGTAAACTGCGTACTTGCAAAATTATTGTTTTTTTATATTTCGTAAATTCAAATTTTCTTCAGTAAGTTTTTTATTTATCATTTTACGTTAAAAAGCCAAATGACTCTTTTCTCTTGTTTTATTTTATGTTTTGCATTTTAAGACGCCCTGTATGATAAGAATCTATTTTCTTATGTTAGTTTATATTTTTTCAACAAGCAATTTTTTTTATTAAGATTTTTTTGTGTCTTTCAATTTTTGCTCCATTTGTGCTCATTTATACTTTTGTACAGTACAGCAAATTTTTAGTACGGTTTTAACACATCTTTTTTCTCTTTACTACTTACCGACACTTAATTGTGATATTATGTTACATGTGATTTTTTATATCGAAGTCAAAGATTTTTTTTTACTAGGTTTTAGCAGAATACATTTTAGTCTGTTGAAAAGATGAAGAATGAAAAAAAAATAGCTGGCAATATAAAAATAAATTAACTTAAACAAAACTAATCAATTTAAGCTACTTAAGGTGCTACTATTGGCAAAAACAAAGTCAACTGGAATTTTAAATTACATTTCATTACTGAGCGGTTTCTAATTCAGTTTAACTCTCTTAATCTACATTAATTTTGCTATTTAATCAAATTTTCAAAGTAAATATATAGGAACAAGTTGAACGTACCGTAGCCGCTTATTTTTCTCTTTGTAACCCAACTTATATCTCTGATCTACCAATAAATAAACGATCTAAATTTAAAGTAAATTTTCATTTTAAACAGCATGAATTATAACTAAATCAAATTTTCACACCTGTGAAATGTTTTTCCACACAAATTCTTCTTCTAATCTTCCAAATTTTCACAACCTGGAACCAAACACTTTCTTATTATTGTTTAAAATTATAAAATGTCTATAAACTACAGCAAAAACTTCTCACATATATGGAAACTTAACGAAAACACAGGAAAACAACTAAAACCGCCTCGGACTGTCAGGTGGGACCAATATGGCCAAAATGACATTTCCTTTACCTTTTTTAAAGGCCGCGTTCTCTCTAGTTATTTTATAACCTCGTTGAGAAAATATCTGTTTGTTATCCAAAAATAGAGTACACTATTTTGCACTTTTTTTGTCAATAAATTGACACTGACGATAAGTGTAATTTAGGACTAGGTGTTTGGTATGAATTCTGGTGTAAACTAGTTTTCACTTAATTACCTAACTTTTGAAGTAGTAAAGTTAGAGGCATTTTTACTACAAGACTTACTTGTTTGTTTATAAACATAACCATAAAACCATTTTTAATTTCTGAAATAATAAGTCTAAAACGCGTTTGCTAAAAAAATCAAATACGAAACTTATTTACACTTACTTCCACTTTTTAGTCCTACACTTTCCTACTCTGAACTTGATAACAAACAGACCTAAAGATACCTCTTGAAAGACAACGCGGAATGAGCCGGCGCATTGATGGAAAACCGACGACTTATCCTTTCATAATTTGGGTTTTTTCCTATTCTTTCACGGAGTTTAGCAATAACCTAAAGGTAGTAATTTTTATTACTAGTTGGACCATTAGAAACCCAGTGAAGGTACACAAACCTATAAATAGGGAAAAAAATCATCGTTGCTTTAAATTTTGAAGATTGGCTGTTTAGTACGTGGATTGGCGCTTCGTTTCAGGTTTACAAGTAAAAAACCGCGATTTGTCACATGTTATTATCTTATTATTCTTTCCAATACCTTTGGGTCGTTTTCAGTGGCATTAAAAGTGTCAGTACTATCATTTTTGCAAACGTCTTATTGTTTAAACGTGATCATTTTAAGCACTATTTTGGCATACACTTGTATGTTAAAATTGTAATTTAAAATTTGCGGGATTTTTTTTATCAATTTCTGCAGTTTCAGGAATCGCACGAATATTTATCGACAGTCAGATTGAATCAGATTACTAATGTTTTCGATATTGTTATCCGTTTTTAACGCGGAGAGCGGATTTTTTCACATCCGCGGAAGCGAATCTTGTTTTTTTTTACAGGAAACTATATGGGTGCAGAAGTAAAATAGCAAGAATAGTATTTATTTAATATTTTTATTACCTATCTAATTACTTAGTGTGGAAGTTAAAAATTGGAGCATTATTTTTATTAAAAAGCAACATTGACGCCTTCTCGGGGTCAAGTCTGTTATGCAGAGGTTCGTAAATTAAACCTGCACTACTGAACATTTGTTCGCTTGGAACACATAACCGAAATGCTCATAGAGTTTATACATTAAGCAAAACTAAACAAGTAATGATTCATTTACCGTAAACAAATGATACACAAGAACAAACTCTTCGGAGTCGGAACTTGTCACCGAACGGAATCTTTGCTCCTATTGGTGGACGGCACGCACCATTCGCCGGCCCCACCTAATTTCTTTCTTGTAGAGCTACTTTTACGACATCCGCATCCGCATGAAAATCCGCATAGATTTATTGCAGATGCGTAAGCCCAAATTGATGCGAAAGTTTTGCAATTGCGGATGCGAATGTTCGCAACATCTCTGGTGGAGAGCAACCCGGGCGTCTTGAACACCTTCTCGGCCATCTTCAAAACGCTTAAACCACTCAAAATCACGAGCACGCGATAAGCATTCCTTGCTAAACACTACTTCCAATAAATTATAAGTTTCAGTAGCGGTTTTTTCAGGTTTCATGTGAAATTTTACAACAATTCGTTGCTTTATTGTTACACTTAACATTTTTTCGGCGAAACAAAAAAACAACTTTAATGCAAATGGAGACTACGACTATACTTCATGTTCTTATTGTAATTTTATAGGAAGTTTCACAAGTACCGTTTAATAATTTTTCTGCTAGCGGATTATAAATTAATTTTTAATTTTTTTTTTATTTTTGTAAGACACCCCGAATAGAAATAATAAAATGTCTCATTTAAAAGTCCCTCAGGGTTATCTCAAGAATACCATATTAAAAAATTATGAAGGTCGAGTAATTTAAACTTTTAAGAAAAATGCAAGTAAAATTTATGCCCGTTTTTGGATACCACTCCCTGGTTACAAAAAAAAAAGTTTTATTTAAATGTTGAATCTCCGGACCTAAAAAACAATATATTTTGGTAAAAATTCACGTTGGAAATTTACAATGAAAGATTTAAAATGGCGGATTTTGGCATTTACATATAAACCTACTTGCCTCAGATTAAGGATACAAGGGTTTTTGAGGGTGCTAGGTCAAAATTTGTAAATTTGAAATAGCGTATTCAAAATAGCGGGTTTTGGCATTTATAAACTGATTTGTCTCAAATTAGAAATATAAGGAATCGATTTATTTTGGAATCGGATCCTTCCAAAAAGGAATCGATTTCAAATAAAATTATATAACGAATCCGGATCACAAATCCTATTTTAAAAAGAAATCGATTCCAGCTTTCGGATTCTTAAAAAGGAATCGATTCCCACCCAGCTCTGTTACTAGATAATAAATATGTACAGTTATATTTTCAACATTTTTATAGTCCTCCGTAATTGTCAGTGCTATCAAAAAAGTAATATAGGCGTCCTGTCCTTTTTTTTGGGTCAAGCTTAAAAGATACGGGGAAAAATAAAAAATTGTCAATTTCAAAATGGCCCAATATTTTTTTAGTTAAAAGAGATAGAGAAAAAATGTTTGTTGAATAATCTGCCGTTTTCAGAAAAAGTACACGGTGTCAGGTAAAAAAGTTATCGGACCCTATTTTTTTAAAATCTAACACCCTGTATATTTTAATCTAAAAAGATAACATTTTAAAGTCTCTTCTTAAAAATATAACACAGCATGGATGATATTGGTTTTTTATGCGGTTTATTTAAACTTTATTACTTTAAACCTAGCTAGTATCCTAGAAACAAAACTATGTTGACAGTGTCGCCTCGGACGATGTCGTGTCGTGTGGGTGTTGTCAAGTCAGGTGCGGTCCAGTTAAACAGTGACTGGGCTGATTATTAGTTCTAATTTATTGTTTTCTTTTTGTATTTAGCCGTGTCGTAGGCGTTAAGGCTTAGGAGGGCCCTTCGGTATCCCGGTGGACCAGCACGCGCCTGGTATTAAGAATTCATTAATAAAACATATAATTAAACGACTTTACTTTATTTTAAAACAGAGCCTCTCCCCAACAATATATGCAGACATACCCTCTTACAAAACAAAAAGATAAATATGGAAAACATCCATAAGCTTGTATAAAAATTGCCTTTTGTATACATCTCTTAGTGGCATAATTATATAAATAAACTTTCATATATTGTAATGAAACAAACTGTATACATATAATTTGTAAATAAATAAAATTCATGATGAAAAGATGAAAAACACCTGTGACTATAGAATACAGACAACAATTATTAAATAAAGTAAATGATACACAATAACCATAATAGAGCATGACTCAAAAATGTGCCATTTTAAAAATGGAATTAATTTTAAAATATTTGTATATTCTCGAATTTGGAGTGCCAGACAATTTAATAAATCAGCAAGTCAGCTTGCTAACTTTGAGCTACGGTTGTTATAGTCCAAGATCCGGGGTTAAAAAAATATAACCTTATATGTTAATTTGATGAAATAATATTTTATAGGCTGATTTCAATCTTATGAATTACTGAAAACCACTTCTGTCACCATAGGTCTGCTACAATTAATAATAATTAATTAATTAACAAAAAAAATTGTTTTAATAATTTTTTTATTGATGTCATTTTTGGGTCTTTTTTTAAAAATTATTTATTTTATTCATTTGAATCCACATTCTACATCACTTAAAACTTGCAGAAAAAATCCAAAAATAAAAAATTTTTAATTCTCAAATTTTTTCCAGGGTATACTTAAAAAATCCTGAAAATTCGGTATTTTCATTATAACTCGAAATGTATTGCATTTAGACAAAAAGATTACATAACTTAAATTAAAGGTCTTATAAAAATACATAAATTTAATTTCATAAAATTTCGTGTAACTCTTATAGTTTTTGAGATATTGACGTTTTAAATTAAAACAAATCGTAAATATCTTTAAAATAATAAGAGAAATCAAAAATTTTATACAACAAAAAATAGAGCTTTCTAAACTGTCTATACAAAAATGTGATTTTGACCAAAAATTTCAGTCCAAAAAATAATTTTTTATTTTTTTTATTATTTTTTTTTTGTAGCAGACCTATGGTGACAGAGGATGTTTTCATAAAATTATAAAATTAATCAGCCTATAAAAAAATATTTCATCCAATTGACAGATGAGGGTATATTTTTTAATCCCGAATCTTAGACTATTATTTATAAGACCAATGTACACGAAATAATTTTTTTGTCAGATCTGTATAGTGAAGTTTGATGTAAGCAAAATAAAAGCCTTTTTTTTTCCAAGTGATGTAATTTGTTTACACAGAGCCAATTAAAGACATTTACAAGCGTTTTAGTGATTTGTTCTTTTTAACTATTTCAGATAAGCACTATGTAACCGTCGCTCAAACTTAATCCACGGCTGATCTAAAAAATAATAAAGTTGATGCCCAACACTTTAATTACAAGATCTAAAAATGTTGTAGAAATTCCGAACTAAAAACTCCGTGACCACTATTAACCATCAACCCACTTCAAAATTGGTGTTTTATTTAATATGGAATATGAAAGTCACCTTAAAATATTAAACATATTTTGATAATTTATTTATAATGTAAACTAAGTCTTATTCTTTAATGAAATAGGTTCTTGCTCTGCGGATTTGTTTCTTACTGGTCCCACGTATGAACAATTTCTCTGGAAAAAAAAATCGGTTTATTATTTTTAGAAGTAATCTTTTATTTTATTTTATATTTGGGGTGAGTGAAATACACATTTTGTGTATTTCTTCCATAGAATCAAAAAGAATAGCTAATATATAATTTAAATTGCAATTGCAAAAAGATACGACAGAGCTCGTATTTGAATGCGTCTCATTTTTCTTAATATGTTTCAATAAAAAGGATTTTATATTCATTTTTAGTAGCAGCAGAATAAATTTAATGATTCACTTTTACCAGTATATAGTATGTAAAAAGTATGATGCGCACGATTTTAATGGGCGATGGAGGAACTCAAAACAAGCCAAAAAATCCAAAAACCCATGGATCAAAAGTTAATTGTTTTCGAAATATGGCTTTTAAAAGGTTTAAAAATTTGGCAACGCCGCGCTCGCTTCATCATATCGAGTCGAACGTCGAACGTTTTTTGCGGGGTTTTACATATTAACACTTTTTTTAAAGAGCTGTTTATTTACATAAAAATTACTTTCTGCAAATTATTTTAATATAAAATTTGAAAATAAATTTAAGTAGAAAACAATAAATTATTGTTTGGCCTATTTTCTGAGTTTTTTTGGACGGTACGCATTACGTATTTTTCTTGACTTTCTACTTTATTTGGGGTTTTAATTTGTAATTAAAAAAAATGTACTTACCATAAAATTAAGCTGAATATCCATTTTAAGAATACAAATTATTATGTTTTAAAACAGCCTTTTTTTATTTTACTTGAAGAATAGAAAGTCTCTAATTATAAAAAAAAAGAAACAGCTGTGAACTGTGATATGTGATATGTTTACTTAACGGCCTAATGACCTCATACTAATACCAGAATTTTCTTCCGCAATTATTTTCTCTTGTTCTACAGTAATGTACCTCCCAGGATTTCTCGGTTGCACACATCCCGTTTCCAAAACTCTTTGGTACCGTTGTGGAAATCTTTTATTGTAAATTTGAGCAGATTAGCATTTTGGTTCGCCTCGCTGTAAACTAAAATATATCGGCATATTCCCGATTGCACAATGCACGACTGACTTGAGGGACTCCACGCTACGCGTAGCGCTGTTGCCAATTGTTTTTTAAATTTTTAACTGGGAAGAACATTATTTTTAACTTGTTTATTTCGTCGGCAAATGAATCTACCGATGAGCGATTAAGACGAAAGTTGCCAATTGTTAAGCTTTTCAGAAATAATTGCTACCAAAGTTTGTAACTTTGATATCGTTTAGACAAAAATCTCTTAAGTTTTGACCCATATGTCATATGAACTTGTTTTGAGCTCCACTATCACCCATTAAAATCGTGAGCATAATACTTTTTACATCCTGAATATTATATATAGTAATAAACGCTGGACTTTAATAGATCATTGACTTTTTGTTTTTGTTTTGTACATTTTAGACATTTACTGTTACCTTTTTCTGTTTTCTAAATCAAATCGCAAATATTTCATATGAATAAAATTAGGTATGTTGTTACTAAAAGCGATTATGAAATCCTGATGACGCGGTCTATGTTCTTTTGGAATTTGAATGACAATAAAAACATATTATTTCATCACATTTTTATTAAAACAAATTGAAAAAATGAGCCCTTTTAAAAAATAATCCAATGAACAAGGTATCCCATTAATAATATGACGTATCTTTTTGTTTCAATTCATATGGTTTTCTTAAGTGTTCTTCAAAATTATACAGGAAAAAATACACAAGATGGCTATTTCACTTTTTTTATGAGGAAAGCCACTTCTATAGCCTCATTCAGTACTCATTGATTAACCCTGTACATTACAACAGAGAACAATTCAATATGTTAACAATATACAAATTTAATAATACTTACAGATGCCTAGTCCAAATTCCTTAGCATCATCCTCTGTAATGTCTCCGTATTCCCACATATTCAAATGCTGTTTTTTCGCTTCATTTTGTGCCGCTCTATAGTCCTCCAACTGAAAAAAAGTACATTGTAGATTTGATGGTAATTTGTAAATAAACCTTAATTTATTAAAAATAAATATGGTGTATAATTTACTAAAACAAGGTCTCCACAATATGGTTCGGGAATTAGCCTTTTTCCTCGGAAGACTTAAAAAAGATCCGCTAGAGGAAGCACCGATGGGGGGTACATATGTTCTGAATTCTGTATTGACAACAACGTGAAACGTACTGAATTAAAATGGAATTAACTGAAGATAATGTACCTGGGGCAATATTAAAATTTTCAAAAATACAAGAACATCTTGTCCGGGACTTAAAACGATGGGTTGTATATCGTGGTTTACCCGTGTCCGGTAATAAAAATTTCTTAGTTGAAAGGTTAGTTGATTCACAAATAACCTGCAAATGCATAGGATTTTTTTGCTTATTTCAGTATGATGCCTTAATGGCTATGTATTTATCTCGATCGACCAGCAGCACCAAGGTCCCGAGTTCGGTTCTAAAATGATTCCAAGAACGTTTTTTATTATAAACAGCAATGACCTGTCTTTACAAGAATCAATATTCAAGAAAATACTCGTAACGTAAGACCGTAATCGTATGGTAGCGTGGGAAAAATTCCCACGATCAAAAGCTAATTTAGCCTTTTTCCTGGGAAATTTTAAACAAGATTAGCTAGGGGCAGCACCGTGGGAAGGAGGAAACAAATGTTTAAATTCTATATTGACAACATGGAACGTTCTTGTGCCGTGCTGATTATGGAAAAAGAGAGTAAAGGAAAAAACATTGTCATTTACTCAGACAGCCAAGCGGCCCTGAAGGCCATCAGTTCTCCAAAAGTTAATTCCAAACTATTGGGGGACTGTATACAGGCCCTGGATAAAGTCGGCTTGGCAAACAAACTTACGGGAGCCTGAGTACCAGGCCACAAGGGCCACCCAGGTAACAAAGAGGCCGACGACCTAGCCAAAAGAGGATCAGCCATGGAAATGTTAGGCCCTGAGCCATTCTGTGGAATCTCGGCAGGCCTTCTTAAAGCATCTATCAAGAGCTGGGTAGACAGAGAGTTTCAAAGCTGGTGGTTATAAACACCAGGACAACGACAGGCAAAGCAGTTCATTAAGACCTGTTCGGCCGAGTTTACCTCGGACCTACTGAGCCACAGTCGTAAAGTCGTAAGGATAACGGTAGGTCAACTAACAGGACATTGCAAACTCAACAAGCACCTGCATAGCATGTGTAGGTTCTGCCAGGAGGCTGAAGAAACAGCCGTACATGTGTGGTGCCACTGTGAAGCACTATGTAGGCTTAGGTTTACTAGTCTTGGTGAAGAAAAGCCAAAACCGGCAAGATATATGGAGTGGCCAGTGTCAAGACTCTGGAGTCTAGTTAAGAAGACGGGCCTGGACAAGGTACTCTAAAGAACGATAGAAGAAACCAAAATAAATCTGGCAAGGTTGCAGTGATGGAGGTCATTTTTTGCCATCTCCGCTCAAATAATCTAATCTAATAATCTAATGGAACGTTTGTTTTATTGTTATTAAATAAATAAATATTGTGCATAAAAAATTAAAAATATATTAATATGCCCACAAAACATTGTGCGTTCGCGAATTGTACGTCTGAGAGTAGGTATAAGCAGGATGGAGTGACATTCGTTCTTTTTATAATGGGTCGCATTCGTCTGGGAACTTTTTCTTCTTTGATAAAAGCCGCCATAGACTACAACCCTTTGATAAAAGCTGCTCTTGATCGTGAGATTTTTTCCCATGCTACCATATGATCACGGTCTTACGTCACAAGTATTTTTTTGAATATTAATTCTTGTAGAGGCAGGCCACTTTTGTTTTTAATGAAAAAACTTCTTGGAGTCATTGTAGAATCGAACTCGGGACCTTCGTGCTGCTGATCAAACGTGATACATACATAGCCATTACTGAAATAAGCAAAGAAATCTTATGCATTTGCAGGCTATTTATGAATCAACTAACTTTTCAAATAAGACATTTTTATTACCTGACATGGGTTAACCACGACATGCAAGCCATCGTTTTAAGTTCCAGACAAGAATGATCTTGGATTTTTAAAAATTTTAATTCTGCCCCAGGTACATCATCTTCGGTTAATTCCATTTTAATTAAGTATGTTTTACGTTGTTGTCAGTATAGAATTCAAAACATAAATACCCCCCACCAGTGCTGCCCCTAGCGGATCTTTTTTAAATCTTCCGAGGAAAAAGGCTAATTAATATAGAAATTATAGACAACAGAAAAAATACATGGGTACAAGTTAAATAAAAAACTATTATATAAAACCGGGCTACTAAGAAAATGATACACAATGAAAAAAAAATGTTTGCAACCTTTATAAATAGAAAAAATTAACTTTAAAAAAATATTTAATAGTAATGCTGATAAACCCATAAGTATTTTTGCAGTTATTATTTATATTTTAATTATTTTTTCTTAAGTATACCCTAACTTAAAACCTCAAAGAATATTTATTACTTTGTAAAAATAAACAAAATTACATACTAAATTATGACAATGACAAAATTAATTTTTTATAAACAAATTATTTAAAATTTGCTGGTACACATCAAAATTCTAGAAAAAATAATGCACTTCCTAGGTTCATCTGATAATTATATAGTTTATTTAAATTATATTACATTACGTAATAAATTTTACATATTTTATCTTTACAAACAAGGTGAAGAAAAAAACTTAAAGCAATTTAAGAAAAAAAAACTTTTCTTACCAATTTATTTTGCCTCCTACTCTTGATATTGTCTACTAACAGAAGACCTTCAGCGACTAAACCTCTGATAATGTCTGTAGTTCCGGATGTGTCTTTGTGTAAGGAAGCCGCAGCTGGTGAACCTTGATTCCTGTATTCTACATTTAGGTACAGTTTGGCAACATTGGTATCTTCTCGCAGGTACTTGAGGGCTAAACATTTCCAAATTGTTAGCAAATTTATAGAAGTCGTTAAGTATAAAGCAAAGCAGTTTTTTTTATTGACTTTTGCAGCTTTTAGTACAACCTGCTATACTACCATTAATAACATAACAAATGACGTTTCTCTCACCTATATCTTTTAATTCTTCATCTTTAGGTAAAGTTACATAAGGCAATAGGTATTCAGTAGCAAAAGGTCTGTCGGCAGAGTATGCAGCTGGTAAACTGGCCAATCGTGTAGTTGCAATTGTTTCACGATTTCCATAGTCAATATAGTGGATTTGAGCCTTTCCAGATTGAACCTAAAAACAAATCTGGACTAGAATTATTGTTGAAATTTACTAAACATGATATAAATCACTTGAATATGATAAAGTTTTAATAAAAAATTTTCGAATATCACACATTACATTAAAGTTATGCATTAAACCCAAAATACAAAGATGCCAATTTAGATATCCTCTCTGGTTTAAAAAAATTGACTGTTTGTAACCTCTGAACTAACCATCTCTTGAAATTAAAAAAATTAGGTTTTATGGAAATGATATAATATACTAAACTACCCAAAATCCTTTTGTCAGAAATAATCCAGAAAAATGGTGGAGCACTATGGATTACCTTAAAATTAGGAATCGGCCGACACCGATATCGGTATATCGGACTTCCGGGCCGATATTTAAAGTGCAATATCGGCCTAATGAAAATATCAATAATAAGTATCTTAAACAAGAACGGTTTTTTGAAGAAATTAATACAAACTTACTAAACAAAAAACGACTTAAGTATATTTTTAATTCAAAAATACAAAAAAAACCATTAAAATGAAAAAACATTAACTGAAAAAATAAGTTATATTTAAATATTTAAAGTTAAGTTTTGGTAAGTTATAATGCAACATAAATAAATTTTCTGTCATTTTGCCACAGAACGTGGCAACGTCGCTCAATAACGCGTTCTTTTCGGGACATAAGTCGAATGTTTTTCCGCTTACTATTGTTCAAAAAATTAGTTATTGGTGATCCAGTGCATATTAAGTGTTTTCAGTACAATATAAAACTGTGGTTTAGTCAAAAATTGCATTTAGAACAGTGAAGAACAGTGAATAACTTTCCACATGTAAACAAATCGAATGCCACTGATTTGACAGCGTTGTCACGTTGAACGGGCAGATTTTCCTTGGTTTATTCTAACACCTATGAATAAAATATTCATACGGGCATCAAAATGGAATGTGACGTGTGCAAAGATCCCAAGCAAAAAACATATGCTTGTGATTGCTGCAGAAAATTTTTCTGCAAATTGCATACGGAATTGACAAATACCGAAATAAGAGTACTAGAATTAAAGGAGGGAAGACAAATGAAATATTACTGTTCTAACTGCCAAAAATTTGAATCTCACTTACTATTACAAAACATAATTGAAGATAAAACCAATATAATAGCAAGTAAAGAAGAGATTATAACCTTATTAAAGCAAAAACTAGAAGCTTTAGAAGCAAAATGTTTGAACGAAAACAATAAAATATCATATAGCCAAATAGTAGCAACTTCAGTAAATAAATTAAATGGTAATATACCAAGTCTAATAATTAAGCCAAAGAAAAAACAAGATGCACAAGAAACCAGGAATGATTTACAACAGAAATTAAAGCCGGCTGATCTAAAAATTGGGATAAAAAATACAAGAAATACTAAAAATGGTAGTGTAATTGTTAAATGTAATAGCAAAACTGAAGTGGAAAGATTAAAAACAGAGGCTCAAAGTAAACTAACGGATTATGAAGTACAAGTGACAAAAATGAGAAAACCTAGATTTAAAATTGTTGGGTATGAAGGCGATTTATTAGACTCATCACAGATGGAGGCTTGTATAAAGGAACAAAACCACTTTATAGCGAAAACCGACGAATTAACCGTAACTTATATCAAACCTCTTAAAAAAAATGACACCTATACAATTTATGGAGAATGCTCTTCAGGTTTGTTTCAGAAGTTAATAAACGTAAAAAAGTTTTTGTTTTGTGGGAGCGATACCCTATTTATGAAGACATTAGTATACAGCGTTGTTTTAAATGCCAAGAACATTATCACAAAAGTGACTCGTGCCAAAATAATACTGTATGTGAATATTGCGCTGGTAATCATAATGTTCGTGAGTGCGGAAAAAAATTTAAAAAGTGTAATAACTGCTTAAATGCTAATAATAAATATAACCTTAACTACAGCACTAATCATGAGGCAAATGATTCGGATTGTCCATCTTATCAATACTTAGTAAAAATCATAAGGAGTAAAATAGACTATAGTGGTAATGGGTATTGGCAGCAAGAAGTTGTTGTTCTGCAGGAACTGGAAGTTCTGGATGGGACAAATAATCAGGAAAGTATAGAGTGTGCTATAATTGCTTCTCATATTGACATTGATCTTAAGTTACTTAACATTTTACATTTGAATATACGCAGTATACGGAAAAATTTTGATGAACTCCTGGTATTCCTTGAAACTTTTAATTTAATGTTTTGTGACATAATTGTCCTAAGTGAATGTTGGCAAATTAACGAAAAAATGTACAATATTAAGGGTTTTAATACATTTTACAATCAAGCTAATTTTAACAAGAATGACGGGGTAATAGTATTTGTTAGGCAAGACATTGATATTAATTTTAAAAACATTAAACTTGAATCGTCTGGGGTTACCCTTAGTAGAATTACCCTAGTGGATAACTGCAGAAGTTATGGTGTTACATGTGTTTACAGACCACCCTCTACCTGCACGCAATCTTTCCTTAGAGATCTTGAGAAATTTTTGGCAAAAAATCTTGATAAAGATATAGAAGTTCTTATTGGTGACATAAACATAAACATAATTGAAAAAAGTGAAACTGTTAACAAATATCTTTCAATGTTGAATTATTATGGCTTGCAGTCTGTGGTTAATGGCCCTACGCTGTGACACCAAGCTCTGCTTCCTGCTTAGACCATATATTTCTTAGAATAAAGTTAGTAACGAATACTTTAAAATATTCTGCCTTTATACTGGACTCGACCTGACTGATCATTTCCCAATAATGGTGAACTTTAGTAATATAAATAATGAACAGAGAAATATGGCTCCTTTATATGTAACTAAAAAGATAAATAAGCTAAACCTTCAAACTTTTGGTGAGGTGATCAGTACGCGGGACTGGTCTAATATAATTGAAACAAATGATTCTGAAATAGCGACATCTACTTTTACTCAAATTGTATCTGATGCTATTAAGAAATCTACAGAATGTAAAATTATTAGATATAGAAAATTCACAAAAATTAAACCATGGATAACAAATGGAATAATTTATGCAATAAAACAACGTGATAAGATGAAAAAGAAACTTTCAACAAATTATAATACATATAATGAAACAAGGTATAAATTATATAGAAACAACTTAAACAAAATAATTCAAAAGTGTAAAAACGATTATTATAAAAAAGAAATAAATAACAGTACTGGTAACATCAGAAAACTATATAAAATAATATCGGAAGCTACAAATGAAAAGATAGGAAAGTCTAACAATAACCTCCAAATAAAAAATAACAATAATACTCAGTTTTCCGATAACAAACATATGGCTAACTATTGCAATGAGTTTTTTATAAATGTGGGTATTGAAATGTTTAAAAAAATCAAAAACCCTCCCAAGGCTTTTAAGCTTAAACACCATTCCAATTCTTCTATGTTTTTGAGACCTGTAAGAACTTGAAATAATTAAACACATTAACACCCTTAAAAATAACAGTGCGCCAGGTGTCGACGGCGTCGGTTCTGAATTAATAAAAAAATTCATTTGTACTTTCTTCAGCCCTGGTACATATTATAAATTTAATTTTTAAAAAGGCAAAGTTCCTGAGTTTAAAACTACAATGGTTACCCCAATACACAAGGCTGGCGACAAAACCGATATTAATAACTTTCACCGATTAGTGTGATAAATAATTTTGCAAAAATTTTTGAAAAATGCCTAAAAGACAGATTGGTGAATTTCTTAAAAAATAATAATATACTTTCGAAAGGCCAATTTGGTTTTACCGACGGTTTGGGAAAAGGATGCTATTTATGAGCTTATCAAGGATGTAACGGGTCACTTGGATAATGGTAACAAATGTTTGGCAGTATTTTTTGGACCTTTGCAAAGGCATTCGACACAGTGCCTCATGATGCACTCCTCGATTGTTAAACACCTATGGGGTGAGAGGTATAGTGTTGGATGTCTTTAGGAGTTACCTTAACGATAGAGTTCAGGTTCTTAGGATCGGTGATTCAAGAGTGATCCCCTAACAGTAAGAATTGGGGTTCCGCAGGGTCCGTTTTGGGCCCCATCCTTTTTATTACATATATAAATCTCTGACGATATGAATATTGAAAATAGTACTATTATCACCTATGCCGACGACACTGTGGTGGTATTTTCGGTGAGGACATGGTCTGAGGTTAGGAATTTTATCAATCTGGTATCAGTATAATTAAAAATTGGCTTGATTCTTTCAAACTTACTTTAAATGTTAAAAAATCTAACTATATTGTTTTTTCTCTTACTTCGGCCAGTCGACCTGATTTTTGATGCCATCCAGATTGATAATTTGATGACAGTATAAAAGAGGTAACACACACAAGGTATTTAGGAATTATTGTTGATAAAATTTAAAATGGGACCAACATGTATTAAAACTAAGTAACAACATTAGAAAGCTAATTCATAAATTTTATATTTTAAGAGACATTTTGGGTAAAAATCTTCTTATTATTGTATATAAAGCACTGGTTGAATCTTTGATTCGATATGGTTTAATTATATATGGGGAGGTTTATACCAAACTTCTTTGAGCCAACTAAATGTGGTGCAAAACTATATACTAAAAATTATTTTTAAAAAAAGTAAAAGATTTTCAACTTGTTTATTATACTCTGAAAATGTAATGAAAGTTCGTTCGCTATATGTTCTGGACATATGTGTATTCGTACATGAAAGAAATAAACTTAAAAAAATTGTAAATCACTCATATCAAACGCGAAACCAGACAAACAAACATTTAATGATACCTAACGCAACAGAAATATAAATTTAAGATTTGTAAATTATCTTGCTCCGAAAATTTACAACATTATACCACCCAGTATTAAAGACATATTAAACATAAAGATATTTGTCAGGAAATGTAGAACGTTTATCGCGACTAACTGGGAAAGACTTAAGATATTATTCTAATTTTCTTTTTTGTAGAAATATGTCATTTTTCTTTTTTGTGTAAATATTTATGGCTAATAAGTGCAATTATTTATTTTGTTTTTTTTTATTATTTCGATTAATTTTTGGATAGGTTCAACAGTTTCTTTTTTTTTTTTTTTAGGTTTAGGTGTAGATTAGGCTGGGAGTGCCCAACTCCATGTATTTCGGGAATTTTATAAATTATATCTTTTAGTTGTGTATTTGTAAGTTTCTTGATATAAAAAAAAAAGTTTTTCTCTTGATTAACTTTATTTAGGCTTTTGCACATACGGATGTTAAGTCATCTAGGTGCAGTATATGTAATATCTAAGAATTTATAACCTTTATATTATAGAACATAAGCTTGTTAAGTTGTGAATTATAAAAAAAAAAATTACGTAATATATGAGTAATATATATATGAGTAATTTCTGGGCTTAGACGATTTCTTGCGCTTTTAAATATATTCCCAGCTAAAGTAAGTGGCTGTTCCCTAGCCACACTACTTGGTAGGGGTGCGAAGTATATTATTGCGCATTTATATAACAGTGGAGAAGTGTCTTTTTTATTTGCCCACCAAGTCAAAGGATCTTTATTTCTCGATATTTTGGCTAATTCAATATACATTTTACGTTCCCCTTCAATTTTATTAATTAAATGATTGGTTTTCCTATCTAATAACGATTTACTTTCCGGCGTACTGGTAAATTCCACAAAGGGATTTCAAAACAAACTATAAGGAATAAAATCAGGAACATTGTCTTGGTTTACTTTTGATTTCTTAGCAATTTTTGCTAGAGAAGCATCATCATCGTCACTCACATCAGAGCGATTATCTCTACCAGGTTTGTTGTATTGGAGTATTGTATTATGATTTCATTTTTTAAATCTGTATACATTTTTTTGCGATAAAGCATTGTCGAAAAAACATGTTTTGAACCTTGGATCTAATAAAGTAACCAAAAGATTATTATCAGTAAAGTACTCTTTGCACCATTTATGTAAAGAATTTTTAAGATCATTTTTAGTAGTCTGTGAATTTTAAGTAAAGAGTGTACTTCTTTTTAATTCCTAGTAAGTATTCTTGTTATTTTTTGACATTTGTGGTGTAGAGAATCCTGGAAGTATTTATTTTTTAAATTAAGGCATACTTATTTAAGTTAACATGAAAATTATTAGTGTTTAATATTAATTATTGTTATACTGGTACCATTAATGCTACTGTCACCGAAACCCCTGTTACACTTGGGGAATGCAGTACAAGCGCCCAGCTATTTTTAGGCTGAAATATGATAAAAATTTAACAACCTTTTATTTACTGTTGTATTAAATACAACAGTAATTAACCTGACGCGTAAAAACGAAAATATCATAAAAAAAATTTCAAATGCGATTTACAATCACTTCTTTAACGTCCGGGGTCTGGCTGATACTGCCGACTTCCGATCGCCGTTCACCGAATGCTTTGTCTTCTTGTTCTAACGAAACTAACCACAGCACGTTTTCTGTCTGTCTTTATTTTGCTCAAGCCTTTGCCTGTTAAATTGACATCTCCTTTTATCGCACTAAAAATCTCTGCATGCAAGAAATTGGTTTGCCTGATGTGTATAACAAGGAAAAGGTAAAGGGTAAATAAGTGTAGCTATTTTAACCTTCACAAAAGTAAAAAAATTACTATTTACCAATTAATCCATTAAGATACAAAATAATTTTCATAACACCATGTATCTGAATATTTCAGTTATTATTTTTAAAAAACATTTAAAAAAAGGGATGCCTTTTATCAACAAATCTTACCTTTTCTACTTTTACTCTATACCACTCGTCGTCAACAGTATATTTGGCTGCGCAAATATCGCCTCTCTTGGGGGTGTACGCGCCTGGAAGTGGAGGATTAGCTTCAAATTCCTGTCTAAGTTTGGCAAATAGTGATTCGGCTTTGGGGCCTTCGGAGATTTTTTGGACAAAGAAGCTACCTTCTCTGGTGACCTCTGTGACGACCACTTCTTCGTAGTTAACTTTACGGTCAACATTCTATAAAACACAACATTTCTCAATTAACAAAAGATAACCTATATATTTTAAATCAAGATTATTTTCATAAAACGCCTTTATTGATAAGAGGTAAACGCAGGAAAAGTAAAGTTTTCTATCCAATATGAACAATCTGATAAGTAGGTCCCACCGAAGATTTTTGCAAACTAATATACTTAAGATAGAGTAGTCGGGTCGTCGCGAACTACGTACGGCAAATTTTGTTTACTCCGTAAAATCGTGAATTTTCAGTGAATAAACTTAGCGTATTTGAATAAATTTTGTACAGTTGACGTGTTAGGAACGGAGATGGCGAGTGAAGTGATGGTCCTGAAAAAACTTCAGGAAATTTAGCAAATAAAAGGCATTTTTCATTAGGCTCAATGTCAAAGCAGGAAATTGCAAAGGTCATCGGCTGCGATGTCGCAAAAAAGTACCGAGATAAGGACGTACCTTGATAAAAAACAGAAGTTCATAAATACCACAGATTTAAAGGTGCAATTACAGGGGTCATCTCAAAAGTTTAACTCGGAAACAAACGATGTTGAGCTAGAAAACCAGGATGATTTGGTCTTTAAACCAAAGCAGTCTTTAATTAGAACACCACCAAAACAGCTGGATAAGTCGGTACAACAAAAGACCCAGTTAGAATCTGAAAAGAAGACGTTGCAAAGCGCCCTAGATCTGAGTCTAGCCCAGGCCAGTTAGATCGCCAGAAAATACCTAGGAATGTGGAAAAGTTGGAGGACGAAGTCCTCGCATGTCTTGCTGAACAAAGAATTTCATTTGATAATCTTGAAGACGAGGAAGAAAATGGGTATTCAGTAGCCGTGATGCTGGAGTCAACAATGAATGCACTGGAAACTATTAATGAATATTCAGAAAGTGATTATGTACCCAAAGAAGATGGAAAAACTATAAGACGTTCTACATTTGTGATTCACAAAATGTTAACTTTACTAACAAAAAGATAGCACAAGTACAAATTGAAAATACTAGTCTTAAGCATTCAAAAAATAGACAGGAAAGTAATATTACTAATGGAATCGCGAAAATGCCAAGTCAGGAAACATATAGTGAAATAGCGCGAAAGACAAAGGGAGTTGCGGAACATAACAACGTGGAGTGGAAAACTCCACCTTAGCCACAAAAACATGAGAGCATTGTCAGATTAGCAAATCAAAATGATTCGAAAAAGGTTTTGCAGGAAATAAAAAAGCAGATTGGGAAGGAGCAAGGAACGGAAAAATTTAAAAGGGTGGTGCACTTAAATAGAGGTGGAGTTTTACTGGAATGCCATAATGAGCAGCAACAACAGAATTTGAAAAAATGTATGAATGGTAAAGAGGAATTTATAGTTAAAGATATACAAAACACTGACCCAATGCTAATGATTACTGGTATCATGAAAGGACTTTCTTCAGAGGAATTTATTAGTGAATTATTATGGGAGAACTCGGAACTTAAGGAAACTTTTGGGAATGACGTTGCTAAAGACATGAAGGTCATCACAAGGAAAGTTTGTCGAAATCCCAGAAAAGAGAACTGGGTATTACAAATGAAACCAGAAGTATTTAAATGGTTTATTAAAAGGGAGAAAATTGGATTTGACCTAACGACTGATATTGCCAGGAATACAACAATGTAGCAATGTGTTTTAAATGTTGTAATTTTGGCCATGTGGCTAAATATTGTAAAAACAATAATTGTTGTCATAAATGTGGGAAGATCATGAAAGTCAACATTGTAAAGCTTTTACCTTAGACTGCCCAAACTGTAAGAAGGTTGGTTTAGCTGTAAGAGCTCACTCAGCCCGTGACCAAAAATGCCCAGTTTTTATCAATAGACTAAATAGATACAGACAACACATAAATTATTCAAGTGCTCAAAAACAGAGTTTTTAGTCTAAGTTCAGCAATACAGGCACCACTTCCAACTTGCGGATCTTCACAATGCAGACCTCCAAATGCACAAACAAATAGTACCCAAAAAGCTATAGAACTAAAGTTCCTTTATACAAACTTGGCCTCGTTGATGTCAAAATTTAATGAGTTACTTCTGGTTATACACTCTGTTAAACCCACAGTGATATTAATTTCCGAAACTTGGTTATCTTCTTCAATACCAGACAACTTAGTGAGTATCCCAGAATTTAACCTTTTTAGAAGTGACAGGGCTTCAGGTAGAGGAGGTGGGACCTGTATTTATGTAAAAAAAGATGTAGAAGGCATGTATATGTATAGTAAAAATTAATAACAAGATAAATCTAGACCCAATCGAATCAACATGGCTGGAGGTACAAGAAAAGAGATCTACACCTAAATATTGCATGTATTTATCGACCCCCAAATTTGAAAAGCGAACATGATGAACCACTATTGAACACAATAACACAGATCAGTTCAAACTTGGAAAATCTTTTATTTTTGGTGACTTTAATTATCCTGGATTAAATTGGAAAAAACCCTCTTACTCAGAAAATAAATCTGCTGGAGATGTTTTCATGAACACATTCTTATCAACAAGCTTAATTCAACATATCCAACAACCTACTAGATTTCGCAACAATAACAGACCATCTACACTTGACCTGGTGTTTACCTCCGATGCTGACCTTGTTTCTGAAATATCTTTTGAGCCACCCATAGGCCTTAGTGACCACCTGGTTATCATAGCCACATCCCAATTGTTCTGTAATACAACAGATTCAAAATCAATAATGAAAAAAATTTCAAAAACGCCAAATATGATGATATTAACCGGCACTTGCAAAATGTACTGTGGTCTTCTGCTGAAGTAAATCAATTATGGAAGCAATTCTCAAGGGAAGTTGGCAAATGTGTCGATTCATTTATTCCTGAATACAAAGCGAAAACTTCAAGAAGTAAACCGTGGATTACTACTGAGCTTCAGAAACAAATAAACAGGAAAAGAAAATGCTGGCATATTTACAAGAGATCCAATGGCAGTGATGATTATCAAATTTATAGAAACACCTGTAATACTGTCTCATATCAAATCCGAAACGCCAAAGAAAATTATGAACGTAATCTTATAGAAAGTAAAAGCACCAAACGATTTTACAAGTATATCAAAAGCATATTAAGCTCGAAAGTCTCTACTCCCATACTTAGAAACAGGAACAACACCTTAACAGCAATCCCTACAGAAGTAGCAAATTTGTTTGCAGATTATTTTGAGAGCACATATACGCCGGAACCCACAAATGGCTTTCCTATCTTAGAACCGTTAGACCAAGTTCAAAATTCATTAACATCCATAACCATCAACAAAGAAAAGATCATTACAGCAATAAACAACCTAAAGGCAGATTGTAGTCCTGGGCCTGACAACATACATCCTCTGTTTCTGAAAAATGTGTCTTCCATCGTGGATGTGTTACAAAAGCTTATGCAAACGTCTCTTAATCAGGGAAGAATTCCCCAAGAATGGAAAGAGTCTTTAGTGATTCCTATTTATAAAAAAGGCGATAAATTCGAAGCAAAGAATTATAGGCAAGTAAGTCTTACATCCATTTCATGCAAGTTAATGGAAAAACTATACCTAAAGTCCAAAATTTCTGTCAGTGACTCATTTAATACCGGCCACCCAACCGACGAAGCGGCTGAATAAAAATCTAACACTAGTAAATGATTTTTAAGCCTATGATATACTTTTCCGCTCAAGTAACAGTGAACCGGCCAAAAGTTTCATCGCCACGTTGTCATAATTCGCAAGAATAAATCACCAGAAAGCGATCGCACTTAAAATAGCACGCCAATATGTATTGAAATCATTGTTATCGAGAAGACAATAAAAGTGGCAACACACATTCCTTAGTTTACAACTTGAAGAGACTTGAAAATAAGCGTATCGACAGGGTTTTCGTGCTGTTCGATGATTTTATTAAGTTATTATTGATTATGGACAGATTTTGTAAGTTTAAATTTTAATTGCTATACAGGTATTTTCTAAATATTATAAATTTCTAATAATTGTAGTATATAGATATTGTTTTGTGCCAATTTTATAATAGTTTATCTTATTTAGTGTATATAATTGTATATTTAAAAATTTAGTGTTATTAAGTGCTTTTAATTCTGTAAACTATGAATATTAACCAACCTTTAACTAGCTATCCGCCTACAAAAAAAAACTCAGTTAACGTTAAAAGAACGAATAATGGTTAAAAATGTTTACCATGGGATTCGGGAACGAAATCCAGAACTAACCACTTTGGATGCTGCAGAGATATGTGCAACTTTAACGAAAGTTTTTTCGCGTACGGTATTCAGAGTTTTTAAAGGCAAAAAAAATCAATATTAGCAATTATTCGGATACTGGAAAATGCGATTTTTTCGTTATTTTTTGCACACTTTTTACTTTTCGATTGTTAAACATGAATCAGAAGCTGTTTTTTGCTGCGTCTTATAGTATTTAAAAATAATAATAATTGAATTGTTTAATTCCATTTTACGACATATTCCTTTAAATTCTGTCATTTGCACGAAAAAATATTTAAAAAACTCATACTATGTTAATATTAAAAAAAAACACTTAAAAAGTAAAGAAAAAACCTTAACTTTCAATAAAAAGTAGGTAAAACGTTTACGTCCGAATTCAACTCGAAATTTCTAAAAATGTTGACCTGTTATAGTCAATCTATTCTGAATTGATTCACTTTATTTTAAACCCTTATACCAGGACCGATCGGTATTACTTGCTTTCATGTAAATAAAGTATAAGAAGTAAATAGCATATTATTACTGATTAATTCCGGTATAAGTTAAACAATCGCACAAATAAAATATTGGTCGTCGGAACGCGATTTTTTATAATTATTTGCGCTGACCATATAGACCGACCGACGAAGCGCCACGTGTTTCTGAACACCTGCAGATGTTAGTTCTAAATGCATAGGTGGCGTTTGTGAATATTTATTTGTGGATTGTCTATGTTTTTTTTTTAAACTTTACTTTCGTGCCTAAATTTTAACTATTAAAATTAAGATATTAAGATGTCCTTTTGGAGACCTTTCGAAACTAACGAAGGATCTACAGGAAGTGTTGAGTATGAATATCCAGAATTTAAAAACAAAGATTTACATGTTCAGTGCCAAAGACTTGTTTTGAATATTTATGAGTGTTTAAAGGGGGGAAATGTAGAAAACTCTAATAGGTACATTATTAAAAGAATTTGGAAACTGACTAAATTGTCACATACTACAATTTTTCGTGTGATTAAGGAAGGGGATGTGATTGATCATGGAGTGAAACGAAAACAAACCAAAGAAAAACTTACGAAAATTGAAGATGGCGACAGAGATGTTATTCGGCGGATTGTTTATGGTTTTTACGAACAGAATACCGTTCCAACATTACAAATGATTCAGGAAAAATTAAAAGAGTATTCACGTTATAACTACACGTGTCTAGAAACACTACGTAATGTTTTAATAAGTTGTGGTTTTAAACACAAAAAACTAGATAACAGAATGGTAATAATGGAATCTCAGCGAATATTTCAATTGCGTGAGGATTATCTTCGAAAAATAAAAGAATTCCGTGAACTAAACAAACCTATAGTATACTTAGACGAGACATGGTTCGATACGCACGATGTTGTTCGCAGTGGATGGGTGGATGACTCAAAAAATTGTTGATTAAATGCGCCTTGCTCAAGAGGAAAGATAATTATCATTTTGCATGCAGGGAGTGAAAATGGCTTTGTACCAAATGCGCTGTTGCTCTCAGTCAAGAACATTGCTCAGTCTTCAGCGGACTATCACGAGGATATGACAGCAGATTTGTTCGAGAAATGGTTCAAAGAACAGCTTTTACCAAATCTTCAGCCAAATTCGGTTATTTTCATGGACAATGCGTCATATCACTCCCGTATTTTAAATAAAATACCAAACACCAGCACCAAAAAAGATGACATTTTATTATTTATGAGAAGTAAAGGCATTGCAATTCCTGAAAAAATTCCTGTAAAGCGAGAGTTACTTAAAACTATAAAAACGTGTAATTTTAAAAATGAATATATCATAGATGAACTATGCGCTACACAAGGTCATACACTTTTACGACTACCTCCTTACTATTGCATTTTTAATCCTATAGAATTGATTTGGGCTATTCAAAAAAAAACGATTAAAGCAGCTTAACAGGTCGCCAACTTCCAGTGGGGCGGTACTCAATCTCATTCGGAAAATAGTCTGTGAAATTAGCAGGGACGAATGGAAGAATAGTGTCACACATGTCATCAAAACTGAAGATCAATATTCCATTGTGCCTAAAGTCGCTCCTATTATTATTCAACCCCACTGTGATTCCAGTTCTAATGTCGAGTCCGACAGAGACGGTTCCCCATAGTGTAAATGGTTCTTTGTTTTTTATAATTTTTTTTGGTGTAAATATAAAATAGAACTTAAAAAAACTTCGATAAAACTCTTTTCTGGTGCAACCAAACGTTTTCTGATGTTCTGAATTCTGTGACAATCGTGGCAAGTACATATTTAAATAAAAACTTTTTAAAAAAGTCGTGGTAAAGTGGTCGAAATGTGAATTTCCCAGACAACAGAAAAAGTAACTTAATTTAATAAAAGCATTGTAATAAAAAAATATGAGTGACACATCAGCATGTGTATTTAAAAAAAAGCTGAAATTGATAGAAACTCAATAAATAGTTTCTTTAGGTTTTAATTATTAATTTAGCATAAAACCTTTTTAAATATATATTACGCCGCGCCGCCCATGATTCACAAAGAAACCGCTGACTGTTTGTTCAGATTTCTTTTTTATGGTGATGCAATTCAGAATAGATTGACTATACCAGGTTGTAATAGTTTTCCTTATAATAATAAGTGGGCTGAAAACAAAATATACATTCTTTTAAGTCTTGACATAAGCAACTGCCAGTCGATATCTGTCATCGTTAATATTTCGTAAATTTTTAGAATTTGTCTATTAACGTTAAAATGTATCATATGGCGCTGCAAACAAATCGATTTTTAGAGCAGTCAAAGGTGAAATTATTAGAACATCCACCTTACAGCCCCGATCTATCACCATGTGAGTTCGTTTTGTTCCCAAAATTTAAAGATAAAATGAGTGGTCAGCGTTTTTCAAATCGAAATGAAGCTGTTTCTGCGTTTGAAAACCTTGTTTCAGAACAATGGCATTCATGTTTTACTGATTGGTTTTATCAAACGAATAAATGTGTTAAGTTAAAAAAAGAATATTTTGAAAAACAACAAAGCAATTTTTCCTCGTAAGCAAGTTGTATTTCTTATAGTTTGCAAACATTTTCGGCACGACCTACGTATTATAATATGAAAATGCACCTTACAATAAGTCTGTTTTTATCCGGTCAAGTTAGCCCAAAAGTTAGAGGTACCCTTGCATAAATTCCCAAAAAGCTGAAAATTTACATGAACATTAGGGATACCATTATAATAAAATTGTAAAATCTCCATCGATTCCATGTGTGCAAAATATTTTATACAAGGTCAAAGTTGGCGAAAATGAGTTTTTTTGATTTTTTGGCAAAACGGTTAGTTTTATAATTAAAATAGCTTAAACAAAAATTGTAGATCATGTAATTTTCTACAAAAATTGTTTCCACACTTTTCCCCTAAAATTTACCATTTTTAAGAAAAAGCGATTCTAAAATTTACTTAAGTTTTATTCCCTATACTATGCACACGTCTCCACGACACCTGTGAGATAGTGTATTTGACACCATTTTTTAACGTGGTTATCCCAGTAGGCCTACGCCACGGTCTATTTTATTAAATCCTAGTAAAATAAAAGGTCTTCTCATTCAATATCTATAATACCAATTATGTGATGCATAATATTACCATCTAATATATTTAAATAATATCAGCATCTGCAACATATTAAATAAACGTGCCAGTTTCTGGTGGTAAGATATGAGGTGGACGATGAAAAACTGTTGTTGCCTTGTACATCATAGTTTCATTATAAGATGCGCACATACCAAAGGGCGATAAAATTTGTATGAGACATTTTGAGGCAAATAGTCGATAAAAACAAACTGCGAGACCCAATTGTAGCTTGGACTTTAAAGACCGAGGCGAACAGCAGTCATAATGCCATGACTAATGTTTGTACAAACTAATTTTGAATGTTCTAAATTGAACCGTTTATTTTTTAAAATTATTTGTTCCAAAAAATAAGTCAGTGACTCTGGAATATGACTATTTATATCTTTAAAAAAACGACCTGGTGGGGGGTAATAAGAATTATCGATGACTACCGATTGAATATCTTCCCGTATGATTGTTGCCGCAGCTTTTAAGATCTTAAATCGATCTTCTTTGCCATTAGTTTTTTTTCACTTCAAGATTGATTTAAAATATCATGATGATTGTCAATAAAACATACAAGTGTTAATTGTCCCGGTTTTCTTTAAATGGAAGTGTAGTAACTTTAGAAATTCTACGCTGAAATTTCTCTATCTATATCGAAAATAGCGATGACTATCAGTTTACATTGGAAGAATTGAAAAATATTTGTAAAAATTCAAATATAGAAAACAGAACTATTAAACTCCGTTTCAAATTAAATTATGTTGATAAAATCATCAATCTTGGAGTGAAAAAAATCTAATGGAAAAGAAGAGCAATGAATGCTGCGGCAACAATCATACGGGAAGATATTCACGGTAGTCAATAATTCTCATTACCCCCCACCAGTATGTTTAAAGATATAAATAGTCATATTCCAGAGTCACTGACTTATTTTTTAAAACAAATAATTTTAAAAAATAAATAGTCAATTTGGAACATTTAAAATAACTATGTACAGGGTGGGCCAAATTGGGCACTTTTAAAGGGAAACTCACATTTTTAAAGGAGATAGATGAAAATTAATGTCGGTGCCTGGAGCTCAATTTTCGTCAATAACATAATGGTAAAAACCGCACATCGATATCTGTTACCATTTCTGAGTTACAGGGTGTTTTTCAAAAAAGTGCATTTTTTAAAAATCGCTGTAACTTTTTTGCTATGGAAAATTTTGAGTTTTTGTAAAAACATTTCCAAAGCAACTTTTTACGTAGAACTTAATGGTGTAAATATATTTTTTTACAATCAATAGTTTAATAGTTATTAACAGAAAAATTGATGTTTCATATGGGACACCCTGTATATTTTTGAATAATTGAAAATAACTTTAAATTACCTTTCCAAAAATATAGCACACTTAATATTTTATAAAATGAAACTTATATTTACAATGAATCATGTCGAATTTTATAACAATGTTAACTATATTTAGAATAAGATTAACAAATAAAATATAAAAAACAACAATAAAAAGTAATAAACCAGCGCAAGAGATTTAGCTACAGGAGATGTTCAAATTGTCGACTGGTCTCTCTTATGCACAAAAGGCACCGTTTCCGGACATTTCTTGCAGAATTCATCAATTCAAGAGGGGTGAGAGATGCAAACCCTTGCACAACCGCTACTTCTAATTCTCGTCTAGAACGTATAGGTAATTTAAAAATAAGGTCCTTCAGTCTTCCCCAAAGATAAAAATCCATGAGCGTTAAGTCCGGTGACCTCGCTGGCCAACGGATAGGACCTTGGTTAGCTATCCAATTATTGTCAAAGTTATCTGCTAAAACATTACTAATAATTTCAGCGTTGTGAGGCGGTGCCCCGTCTTGCTGGAAAAATATGTTTCCGAGTTCCATTAGAGGTAGATCATCAATGAAGGGTTTGATTTGTTGCCTTAAAATTTGCAAATATCGTTGAGAGGTGAGGGTACCATCATAAATTAACGGGCCAATAATCCTACCTCTAAAAATACCTGCTCAGACACTAAACCCAAATCTTCATTGGTTTCTTAGCTCGACTACTGAGTGAGGGTTTTGTTGCGCCCAAGTATACGAGTTATAGCGGTTAAAAACACCGACACTGCTTATACGCTTCGTCAGTCCAAATACAATTCAGTGGGAAATCGCGCACACGGTTACATTTTTCCAGAAACCACCGACAAAAATCTATGCGGCGTTCAAAATCTCCAGGTCTAAAATGATGCACTTTTCTGGTCCTGTATGGTTTATATTTGTATTTCTTTAAAGTTCGTCTAACATTAGTTCTTGCCAGTCCTGTTAACGTTTTCAATTTTCGTGTTGACGTTTTAGGATTATTTTGAACGGCTCCTAAAACTACTATCTCTTCTAACTCCTTATCCCGATTTGTTATATACTGTTTTGACCTTTTTTTCTCAAACTGGCCACTATTAATAAGGTTGTGTCGCAATCTTCCAAAAATATCTTTAAAAGGTTGTCTTCTTTCTGGATAATGGTTGTGATATAAATTGCTTGCTGCTTCTGGATTCTTCCCGGCTTGTATAAAACAAACTATTTTATTATTATTATTATGATGTTTATTGGTTTCCCAAACGGCCTTCGACCAAAGTCCTTCAGCCATAGAATATTTACAATACATTTTTATAATAATCCTTATCAATAATGAAAATAAAAGTAATACATAATATAAGCAGGAAAAAAACACATATATAGATATTTACAATTTGGCTTAATCTAGGGTTGCGGATATATAAAAATAAACATTAAAAAGGAGTAGTAAGCATTTAATTGTTGTAGTCCATTAGTACTTCAACTATTGTTCTTTCTGGAAATTTGAATCTGGAGTCTCTGTTGTTCCTGGTTAAACACATAGTTCCTATTAACTCTCTGTTTTTGGGTTTGGAGGCGAACTTTTGTGTCAGAGCTATTAACCTTTGGCCAATTGGCTGTATTGCTGTTTTTTGATAAAGGAGCTGGTTGCTAGGATTATGGAGTGGATTTTCAGGGTGACGGATTTTAGTTATAGTTCTTAAAGCGGATCTTTCAGCTACACTAATATTATTCAAGACTGAAGGTCTGGCATTACAATACAATACATAAGCATATTCTAGTACTGGTCTGCAGATTGATTTATAGATTTTTGCTGCTGTTTTTGTGCTGATTCCTTCATTTTTGTATGTCAATGCTCTAAAATATTTTGAACGAGCTCTAATCCTGGTTTTAATATTGGAGGTATGGCTTTTGAAATTTAACTTTGAATCCAGGCGGATACCCAAGTATTTGGCAGTGATGTCGGGTCTTACTGGTTGATTGCAGAGTGTAATTTGAGGGGAATTATTTCTTACTTTATGGTTGAAAAGAAGTAGTTGTGATTTTGTTGGATTCACTGTTAGTCTCCACCTTCTAAACCATTCTTCCATCGTAAGAACAGAAGCTTGCAGCACATCTGCAGCTTTTCCAGTAGTTAAACCATGCGCAATTATAGCTGTATCGTCTGCAAATTGTAGTAGGTAGGCGGTGTTATTGTAGTTGTTACTAAGTACCATATCGTAGCAATAGATATTATATAGGATTGGCGACAGTGGAGAACCCTGAGGCACACCTTGTTTGGGAGAGAAGTTTTCAGACAGAATATTGTTTATTTTTATCCTTAATGATCTACAATTTAGAAACTCTTTAATTAATGTGATAAGATATTTTGGTACCTCAAGTTTGTGCAGTTTGTAGATCAGGCCCTCATGCCATACACTGTCGAATGCCTTTTTGATATCTAGGAAAAGAGCTGCAGATTTAAGGTTTTGATGTCTAGTTGTTTGTACATTCGAACAAAGTATAGAAAGCGGGTGAATCGTAGAACATCCATCACGAAATCCAAATTGGTGCATTAAAACAAACTATCATATCCCATTTTTCATAATTTTCAAATTTCATTTTAAATTTATTTGAAAGATTTGACTAAATTACGGCGTGTTTACAGCCAAAATCACAATTTGACAATTACCAATAAGCATTTGTTTTCTTTATCATGGCCGCGCCCCGCGTCCTAAGCCTACTTGTTCAAAGTGGGCGAACTATTAAAAACTCTTTATTTCGAAGAGAACTCGAGCAAAATATTAAGTGTGCTATCTTTTTGGAAAGGTAATTTAAAGTTATTTTCAATTATTCAAAAATATACAGGGTGTCCCATATAAAACATCGATTTTTCTGTTAATAACTATTAAACTATTGATTGTAAAAAAATATATTTACACCATTAAATTCTACGTAAAAAGTTGCTTTGGAAATGTTTTTACAAAAACTCAAAATTTTCCATAGCAAAAAAGTTACAGCGATTTTTAAAAGATGCACTTTTTTAAAAACACCCTGTAACTCAGAAATGGTAACAGATATCGATGTGCGGTTTTTACCATTATGTTATTGACGAAAATTGAGCTCCAGACACCGACATTATTTTCATCTATCTCCTTTAAAAATGGGTGTTTCTCTTTAAAAGTGCCCAATTTGGCACACCCTGTATAATCATTAGTCATAACATTATGACTGCTGTTCGTCCTCGGTCTCTTAAGTCCAAGCTACAATTGGGTCTCGCAGTTTGTTTTTATCGACTATTTGCCTCAAAATGTCTCAGACATTTTTTTGTACTTTGGTATGTGCGCATGAGGCCGCTACACTTTTTTATCGTTCACCTCATATCTTACCAGCAGAAAGTGGCACATTTCTTTAATATGTTGCAGACAATGCTGATATAAATGTAAATACATTGAATGGTAATAATACGCTTCACATAATGGGTATCATAGATACTGAATAAAAAGACCTTTTATTCCATTAGGATTTAAAAAAGAGACCGTGGAAAAGGCCTACTGGGGAAACAACATTAAAAGAATGCATCAAAGTACACTGTCTCACAGGTGGCGTGGAAACGTGTGCATAGTATAGGAAATAAACTTTAGTAAATTTTAGAATCGCTTTTTTTCAGAAATGGTAAATTTTAGGCGAAAATGTGTAGGACAATTTTTTTAGACAATTATAATGATAATAATAAAAAAGTCAAAAAAACTCATTTTCGCAAACTTTAACCTTGTATAAATTTTTTTGCACAAATGGGATCGATGAGGACTTTTTAAAATTTCATTATAATGGTATCCTTAACGTTTGTGTAAATTTTCAACATCTTGGGAATTTATGCAAGGGTAAATGTCTAATTTGGGCAGATAATTTTAAGACTATTTTTTTTATAAACATTAAATAAGTAAAAATCAATTTTATTAAAAAAAACAGCTACTTACAACTTTCTCTTCCTCAACATGTTCTTTTGGCGCTTCTTCGACATAGTTTTGCCACCGCTTCAATTTCTGAGCTTTAGCAGCGTCTTCAGCTTGTTTTAACTAAAATGTCAATGTATTTATTTTACAACTTGCGTAAGCACAAAATAGTTTCTAGGAAAGTCAAACTAAGACCCATAGGGTCATATAAGTCCTTTGGTATTTAGTTTATTCTTTATTTATATATTATTTCTTTTATTTCCTTAAGAATACTAAAATTTTTTACAATAAATCAAGATAAACTAGTACTAATTCTGTGTACAATGGATGTAGGCTTCTATCTGCAGAGCATTAATATTATCATTTATTTCTATTTATATAATAACAATATTTTTCAAAGTGCTTTGACACTTCACAGTACAGCAGCGATGGAAGACTTTGTTCATTTGGCAATATTTTGTAACCTTTTAAAGCTTTTATTTTTAAACTGTAACGGGATGTTCAAATAAGAAAGGACGCCGGCTGTATTTCGTAAACTATGTAATAAGGCTGGGGAAAGATGATAAATATTGCAATTTTCAAACAGCTCTATCTTCTACATCTTCTATGGAAAGTGGTTCAAGTGGCTACTTGTTTGAAATAAAATTTAAAGTTCTTTTAAATGCCATTCTCTTCGGTGTCGGCTAGTTTGTAGTTCACCAAGTAGAGGGCGTTAAGAAAACTCGGTTTTCGAAATTTTCTCGAGAAAGTTAAGTACGATATATTTTTTATTGTAGGTTTAGAAGTAGAAAAAAATACCTACTTTGGCAAAAACCACGTTTTGATATCTGCAATTGTTTTCAAGTTATTTCAAAGTAACCTGTTTATTTATGATAAATATTATCAATTAATTAAACCAGTCTTTGGGACAGAGTAAAAGAAAAGTAAAAAAATACTGAAAACTATTTTAAAGTTGGTATTGTATCTACTAGAGAACAGAATGAACAATGGAAAACATGAAAATGCCTTAATTGCAACATTTATTAACTTTAATTTAAATATTAGTCAAGTAGGCTTGAAAACAAAAACAAGAACAAAAGATTGGAAAACGACATGACTTACTTAAGTTGAAAGTTGTCAGTTTCACTCCAATTTTTAAATAAATAAACTGCAAGCAGGTGCTTAGGAAGGGATCCCTGAATACAAACAGAAGGCGGACAGAACCGCTTTTATAGGGAAAAGGGTACCCTGGCTTTAAACAGAAAGCGGATAGGACCGTTTTTATAGGGAAAGGCCGAAGATACACCTGGTTCCTGTAACAAGGACCTGGTAGCTACCCACGTTACTATACCGGGAGAGGAGGGTATGGCGGAACTAATCGTCTCCTCGTCATACTTTCCAGGAGATAGGGACACCAGAACACATATTGTGCCTGTGACTGGTAGTGGCACGAGTAAATGGAGATGAAAGAGCTCTCTTCCAGTTTGATATCGGAATCATTAGAAGTCTGATCCTTTTGGGAGACAGAGAGTTTGAGTTTGACAATAGACCGAGCGGTGGCGGTGGAGGGCGTAAAAGGTCCACTCACTTTAAACCTAACCTAACATAGATTTCGGTATTTTTTTACCTTACAGTAATAATTCACTCTACCACAAAGACTGTTTTGATTAATTATTAATATTATATATATATATATATATATATATATAAAAATATATATATATATATATATATCAGGGTGGTCCACTAAGCGCGCGTCGGTAAATAGTTACTAAACCGTTGAACTTATGAGAAAATTTTCTTAACAAAACTTTTAAAATTTTATCTCTGCTACCATCCAAAATTATTTTCTAGTATACAGGGTGTCTCAAAAAAGAGTAATATCAAAAATTATATTTTTGTTAAATGGAATACCCTATGTTTTTATGTGGCAAATGAAGCCTCTGTAAGTTCTGTATTCAACTTTAAATTTGTATGTGGGTCGAATGCAGCGTTGCCAAGCTATGAATTTTTTATTCAAATATAAGTCAAAAACATACTTTTTTTAAAATGTTATGTCTCCGCCACTGTTTGTTAATTTCGCTGACAAATTTACATGTAATTTAATGTTGACATACTTTATCCTAAACTATCTTCATTTTTTGATTTAATTATACAGGGTGTCCAAAATATTTATTGAAACATCTCTATTTTCAATTCTATTTTAATTAAATTTCTTAAATACAACACCCTGTATATTATTTTGCCGTTGAAAAGCTTTAAGTGTGCTCTTTCAGAAAAAATTATATTTGCCTTACCTATCGCACTATCGTTTTAAGATATTAAGGCTTTTCCGTAAATTTACACTCAAAATGGGAAATATCGTAGGCGGCATGGCTCAAGAAATCGAAACAATTGATACTCAGTGGCATAATAATATTAATACTTTTTGTAATAATAAATTTATATCATTTTATTTACATTTAATAAAATTATTCAGAACACAAGACTAATAAAGGTAACATAAATAAATTTACATAAACCCAATTAATTCATTAAATACTTAAACACTCTACCATTTTGCTGTAAACACATATTGAACCTGTCGGTTAAAGATCTATTTACATTTTGTAGCATTAAGGGAGTCATTGAATTAAATGCTTCTCTTATTCTTTCTCGCATATTTGCTGCTGTAGTTGGGGGTGCCTTGTAGACCAGTTCTTTAACGTACCCTCATAGGAAAAAATTAAGTTTTGTCAGATCTGGTGACCTTGGAGGCCAAGGAACAGGTCCTCTTCTTCCAATTCAACGGCCTGGAAATTTTTCATCCAGAGTATTTCGGACTCCAGCACTGAAATGAGCAGGTGCCCCATCTAACTGGAACCACATCCTTCTTAATAGTTGTAGTTGTAGTGGTATATTTTCTACCAGATTATCAAGATCTTCATTTAAAATTTTTTAAAAATATTCCTATTAAGGTGTCCATCAAAAGTGGGGCCCTATTATGTAACATTTACACTTCAACTATGTTGCTGGTCAACAGTCCTTATAAAATGTAGATTAACATCGGCGTAAAAGTGTAAATTATGCCTGTTCACATGACTATTATTGTGGAATGTCGCCTTATCGGTAAATAATACAATGTTAAAAAATCGTGCATATTATCTAAATCGAGCAAAACCCCAATTAAAGAAATTTATCCTATTTTCAAAGTATTCTCCTTCAAGTGCTTGATTCAATTGCACACGATATGGATGAAACTTATTCTTACTCAACATTTTCTTCACAGAAGTTTGACCTAAGTTCAGCAAATCACTTATGTCCGCTGTACTTCTATGTGGGTCTTCAACAACAGATGCGCCCACGTTACATTCATTTTCTTCGTTTACCACTGGCTTTATTCTTTCATGCTTTTTGTACTTAACTATTCCAGTCCTGTCAAATCTATCCATCAATCTTTGGAATGATCTTGCATCTGGATGTCTTCTCTCAGGAAACCTCTCACTGTATACTCGGAATGCCAGAAGACAATTATTTAAACATTCTCCAAGGATATAAATCATTTCAATTGATTCTTGCTGTGTATACTTCATTTTAAATGACAAATACTTCTTAATAAGGAAAGATAATGTGCACAAGATGTAACCAAATTTCACCAGATTACATAAATAATTACTAACACTGATATGCCAACGAGTATCAATTGTTTTGACTTCTTGAGCCATGCCGCCTACGATATTTCCCATTTTGAGTGTAAATTTACGAAAAACACTAATATCTCAAAACGATAGTGCGATAGGTAAGGCAAATATATTTTTCTGAAAGAGCACACTTAAAGCTTTTCAACGGCAAAATAATATACAGGGTGTTGTATTTAAGAAATTTAATTAAAATAGAATTGAAAATACAGATGTTTCAATAAATATTTTGGACACCCTGTATAATTAAATCAAAAAATGAAGATAGTTTAGGATAAAGTATGTCAACATTAGATTACATGTAAATTTGTCAGCAAAATTAACAAACAGTGGCGGAGATATAACATTTTAAAAAAAGTATGTTTTTGACTTATATTTGAATAAAAAATTCATAGCTTGGCAACGCTGCATTCGACCCACATACAAATTTAAAGTTGAATACAGAACTCACAGAGGCTTTATTTGCCACATAAAAACATAGGGTATTCCATTTAACAAAAATATAATTTTTGATATTACTCTTTTTTGAGACACCCTGTATACTAGAAAAGAATTTTGGATTGTAGCAGAGATAAAATTTTAAAAGTTTTGTTAAGAAAATTTTCTCATAAGTTCAACGGTTTAGTAACTATTTACCGACGCGCGCTTAGTGGACCACCCTGTATATATATATATATATATATATATATATATATATATATATATATATATATATATATATATATATATATATATATATATATATATATATATATATATATATATATATATATATACATATATATATATATAATTTTCTTTGCTAATTCTTAGTACATTCAATATAACTATTCAAATTTTTGTTAAAAACTATTACATCATAACATTGACAAATGTAAACAAATTCTCTTACCTGTGAGGCATAAGAAGATTTCTCGCCAGTGAAATTTACTGATGCAAAGCCAACTTTGACCAGTTCTACTGACATATTTAAATTGTCAATCCACAACCATCCTATGAAGTTGCCGACTTTGTCGTGAGTGTCAACTTGGATTGACACCTCCCTTTGAAGGCACTTTTCCTTGGTAAATTGAAGAGCTTCATCTCCGTATTCTTCTCCTTCCGAGGCTGGAAGGTTACCAGTAGCGGGTCTAGCAGCTCTGGGACAGTTTATACCACCTAAAATAATGACAATAGACACTTAGAAAAAGTTAACAGACAAACTAACGTGTATACAAGGTATTTCATTATTGCATGTTAATACCTAAGAGTCGTTATCCTTGGATAATTTTAAGAAAAAAAGGTTCATATGAATGAATTATTTCGGGAAAATCCGATTTTCCGCGCTGACAGCGGTCCTTTTTCGGAAAAAAACGGTAGTTTTTAAAACTCGAATTACATATTGACAGATCTATCCATAACAAGTTTGGAATTTTTGCAAATTCAAGTTTTAAGTGTCTTACCAAGTAAAAAGGTGCATAAACTGTTAGATTTCGGAATGTACAGTCGAAGTCTTGAGCCGCTAGCTACAAATTCAACTATGGCATCTATTCTTTGAGCCCTCTGGAAGGAAGCCAATTCTAATTTTGCTCTAGCAGCATCCTGCAACAGAAAATATGGAAATATTTAATGAACATATTAAATAATATAAAAGCGGGGCTGCCAAAACTTAAAGTATAAAGTAAAATTTTACTTTATTTCTGTACTTGAAGTATTTTACTTCAAGTAATTTTTAATTTGGAAGTACTTGTACTTGATTAATTTATATCAAACTTCTTAAACTTTTACTTGATTTGACCAATTAAATTACTTGAAGTATTATGATGCACTTGAAGTAAAAATAAATCAATCAAGTACGCCAATTTATTCACGTTAGATACCCGCGAAAACAGATTAAAACAAGAAGATCACCCGACCTTTGCTGACTCTGATACATGATAGCTCTTAATTCAATTGTTAATGGCACCAACAATGGTAAAATTACAATTATTTTTAAATACCTTTAATATTATAGGTACTTTAAAAAACATTAAAGTATTATATAAATACTAGTTTAAAAAATTTTGGAAAATATTTTGTATTTGTTTTTAACACCACTTAAAGATACCTGTATTTAATTTTTATTTCACAATCTATATATCTAGCCACTTTCTTCTCTTCAAGCTCTTCTACCAGCTTTATTTTTTTATATACAGAACCAACTTGTTTTAATTAATACTTAAAAATACTTAAAGGTTTATAACTGTAGAGAAAGAAGAAAAATGATGATTTATTAAAAGGGTAAAACTGCAGATAATAATGGATTAATCACTAGTTTTGGGAGGTCATAAGATGTCAAAATATAAAATAAAAAATGCATTCCAATCAAATTAAAAAATTATATTGTCCCTCCAAACCCCAAAAATTGTCAAAAAAAAACTTTACTTAAAATCTCAATACATACATCACAATAACATATTTTATGGGTAAGGTAAATCGTAAAATTATTAAAGTATACATTTTATTTTGCTCTAATCATTTAACTTGATGTTATTAAAAAAAAATGCTAGTCAAGTAAAACTATTCTTATTTCCAGTACTTCTATTTACTTCAGTTACTTTGGTTTACTTCAAGTTCTTTGTTTTACTTTAAATACTTTGTTTTACTTCAAGTAAAATACTTGGGTAGTACTTCAAGTACTTTTTGAATTTACTTGAAAAAGCAAGAACAAGTACTTGTATTTGAAGTACTTTTTAAAAAAGCATAAACTTGGTAGTTGTACTTGAAGTACTATTTAAGAGTACTTTGACAGCTCTGATAGGAAGTTACTTTTTTGGTTGTGTACTCATTGAATATCCAAAGTTAAAATAGCTTTTTTCAAAAAGAGTGGGATCCTGTCATTTTCAAACCAAAAATAAAATCTATATAGAAATATTAATACAGAAAAAACCATCTGTAAAAAGATTTTATTATCTATATATTCTGCTTTTATAACAGTCTCATTGTGTTGTCAGTGATCTATGAAATGACCTATAAATAGGAAGCATAATCTGAATATTTGTTCTTGATGCAGGATTAATGTGTATCCTTTTTTTTAAGGATTTTTTTTTAAATTAAAAACTTACAATTTCAGTTACTCGTAACGGAGCACCATCTTTCTTCGAGTGGACACCAAGTTGAGATTTTTCGGCTTTATCTTCAGCCTTTAATAGTTCATCATACCGGCAACTCCTTCGGTCGTCATCCTGTCTGTACCTAACCACAGTCGCATATCCTTTAGATACCAAAGCTTCTGCCACATTTCTAAAAAGAAGCAATTAACTATATAGGTATAAATATAATATTTTGTCTTAATATTAGGATGTATGGAAAATATTTATTATAGGTAATTCAAAATGTTTCCTTTAAAAATTAAAGACATTGGCGATAAACAACTTAATCCATATCAAGGAAAATAAATTTAAAACTATTTCAAATAACGGTTGACTAATTCTACTTCAATTACACAGGCCCACAAAAAAAATAAGTGGTGTGTGCTGGGTGTCGGACTATGATTTTCTGGAGTATTTTTTTCGCTGAACACGAATCTGAAGTCAAAATTGGGAATCAAACAGCAAATAATCGAGAAAGAGCGTAATTTCAGATAGTAACGATTTTTTTAATTGAAAACGTCAATATCTTAAAAACTATAAAAGATACGCGAAACTTTATAGGACATAAACAATGTGTTTTTAAAGACTTTTAATTTAAGTTATATAATCTTTTTGTCTAAATGCAATATTTATCGAGTTATAAACAAAAAACCGAATTTTCAGGATTTTTTTCAAGGTATACCTCTGGAAAAAATTTGATTTTTTTATTTTTGAATTTTTTTTGCAAATTTTCAGTGGTTTGGGATTCAAATGAACAAAATAAATGATTTAGTATTAAAAAAAAAAAAAAAATCACATTAATAAAAAAATATTTTTTCCTTATTTTGGACTGAAATTTTTTGTCAAAATTACATTTTTGTTTATATTTCCTTTATTATTTATCTTATTAAAATGTTTATATGACTTTTTTATAGACAATTTGAAAGGGTCTGTTTTTTGTTCCATGAAAATCTCTTATAGTATATTCAGTGTGTCCAAGATAAGGATCCTAAGCATGGGAATCTCAGTACCTCTTGAAGATACATCTTAGGTTAAATTATTATTATTATTATTATACAAAGATCCGACATGACGTATCCTATGGCTCCGGCCCCATAGGGCATCATGCGGAAGGCCATCCGTATCGAAGACCACTCCTCGCGTCCGAACGCGTCTGCTTGGTCAGTGATCTTCGGCCTTCGCTTCGGCTTCTATTACTATTATTATTAATATTATCTCGGCACCCACACCAGCTTTACCCTGCGCACGCCTATGATAATGGTTTCTTGGAAACGAAACGTGGGATATAAAATCTAAAAATACCATCATGTAGTACCTTAAAAGTGCCAATGGAAAAGTGTTATTAGTTTTTTGATACCTCTTCAAATAAAGTAAAAAAAATTAAATCGATATTGTCAAATTCCCGTTTTTCCCAAAAATCTCAGCAGGCCATGAAATTTTTTTAAGATTCTAAACGGCATGTGAATACTCGTAAGCTTCAAAGAACACCACTTTTTCCTAATTTAACCTAAAATGTATTTCCAACAGGTACTGAGATTCCGATGCTTAGGATCCTTATCTTGGACACTCTGTATAGTCGTAGTCCAAACATTCTGTGGTACCGGTTTCTGCCGGTAAATGTACCGTGTCGGTTTTTTGAGGTTTTTCTATTTTTTGCTGTTTGACCCCCAGTTTTGACTTTAGATTCGTGTTCAGCGGAAAAAATACACCAAAAACCTAGTCCAACACTCAGCAGAGACCACTTATTTTTTTGTGGGCCTGTTGAGTGATTGTAGATCAATCTTTCTCAAAGTGGGCGATAACGCTCCCTTGTGGGCGCTGAAGGCCTAGAGGGGGCGGTAAGGGACCCAGAAAAATTGGGGGCGCTGATTTGATTTTGGGGGCGATGGGTGATTTGTAACGTCAGCTACTTCATATTTTAAAATTCAATGAAATTAAAACCTTTCACTACACAACATCCATTTATTAGTTGATATATTAAATATTTAATATTTTTAATGCGTTCACAACGCTATTTATATGTTAAGATATTTTAGTAATAGGTATCAAACACTGAAATATATTCGTGTCTTCAAGTGTCGCAGGTGAGGTGCCCACCTCCGAAGACACGTGTTAAAAATATGTATAAATATATTGTTGCAGTCAAGCAGAGCACTTGCCGAACGCGGGATTTTTTATGTACCTAATCTAGTAAAATTAAAGAAAATAAAATTAAGCTTAGAATGTTTAATTATAATTCACGTTTGGAGCAAACAAATATTGCACGATTTATTTGTGCAATCCTGTATTTTAGTCCGTCAACGTTCGTCGGTCCGTGTTTTCGGAGTGCAGGTGCCAAATATCACAGCCGCGGCTTGCGACCGTACGGCGACTGACGTGACTAGAGGTGTGTCGTTCGCGAAGGATTCGTTCAAAAGAACAAACGTTTTTGACCCACTTGCTGGATCGCTCTGCGATGAATAACGAACCTAGTTTTGTTTTATGTGTACTCATATTGTGGGTTCGAATCAGTTTTGGCTATATACCTATTTGGCAATTAAAAGAACTTTTTTCTTTGTTTTAACTATTTTTTTGACCAAAGACTTAATTTGGAGGTTCATTTGTAGGTTTTATTGATTATAGTTTTTAAAAGTTTTATTTCAAATATGTTTTTTAAAATAATAATTATACCGAAATAAAATACATGCAAATAATTTCTTATTTAAGAAAAATATCACATTTTTGTTGAATTCATTACCGATCGAGTCCGACGCATCGGCATCATAATAAAGTGAATCGGTTGCGATCGAATCTTTCAAGTGAATGCATCAAATGAATTGATTCAGTAAAAGATTCGAACTTTCCACCTCTAGACGTGACGTTTCGCCGCATGCACGCATCTCACTCTGCTCGCCCTCCGGCCACTCTGCCCGCTACCCCGATGGATCTTAATATTGTAAAGTTGAATTATAATTGCTCAATGTTGATAATTTTAAATAAAAGATACCTTAATATTGTAAGTTGCAATAATAGTGCTCTCTGGTGGGAAAAGTGTCGTTTAGAATATAGGTTTAATTAAATTCCAGGTGAGACTAATATGTTATTAAGATTTTTAAGGTGACGAAAAAGGGGCGCTACAAAATAACTGATTTTCAAAGTGGGCGTTAGACAAAATAAGTTTGAGAACCTCTGTTGTAGATGGACATCCAACAAGGACCGAATGGTGCCATATTTATGTCTTTCCTCATATTTAAAAAAAGTAAACTAGCCACATTATGTATTTTTACAAAGAATCCTAAAGAACAATTAAGAAAATAATTTGAATTGAACCAAACCAAATATAATATAAAACTAACATTTTTTAATGAGACATCTTATTTAATTTTTTATTTTTGAATGGGTCTCAGTTTTTTCCATATGTTCCAATAAAAAGATTTCTTATCCATTTCTTGCAAAAACAGAAATAATTTAATGTACTATATAAGAAATTACTATTTAAAGTAGTTGTACAAGAGGCACTTTTTTAGGATTTTTTTGAAATTTATACAGATTATTATTTAAATAATTCTGCATCGATTGGTGAAGATTAAAATTTATGAACAATACAGTTCCGGAGATATTTAATTGCAAAGATAGTGTTTTGGAGGCTCTTAAAAGTAGTCTATGGAATGACGAAAATTTTACTTACATATATAATTTTAACTCTCAAACTTTTCTTTCAATGTTTATGAAAAACTATACTACTATTTTACAACAACTAAGGAACTTTTAAAATTCAGCCTCATTGATTGTTACACTACAGTTTTTGAAATATTAATTAATACATAATGAAAAATTAGTCACATTGAACTTGTGGGAGAAATAAATTAAAAACAATCTGGCAACCATGCAAGTATTTAACCCGCAAATAAAGTATACAGTGCGCATGCGTCAGAACTTACCGATTGTTTTTGAAAAACATAGTTGCCGGATTTGACAAAAGAGCAGTTAGTCGTACGGGATAGAGCAAAAATTTGAGGGCTTAGGAGTAACGATGCAGTGGGACGAAATCATAAAACGTGCAGGCAAAATTTGATTCAATAAAAATTGTTTAAAATCATTCAAGGAATACAGATAATCTTTTTCAGAATTTTTGGATACATTTTCGGACCTCTGGAAAAAGGGCTGATGAGAAAAATTTTGAGACTTATGCAAAAATTCTGAAAAATTCACCTATATTCCTGAAGGACACTAAATATTTTTTGTACATTTGACCATTTTTGACATAACGGGTATTTACCAATAAATTATAATTGACCAATATTTTATCGAAAAATGTGTCAGCTTTAGAAAAAAAATATATAGATTAGAAAGTCTTTCGGGTCTTCACCTTAATAAATGCTAAAAACAATGTCTGCCAAAATCTAGATAAAAAGTTATACATTTTTTTGCATAAGTCTCAAAATTTTTCTATTTGGCCATTTTTACAGAGATCAGAAAATGTGTCCAAAAATTGTAAAAAAATTATCCGCCATTCTTGAATGATTTTGAACAATTTTTATTAGGTAATTGTAAACAATATAAATCTTCTTAAACAACACTGTTCATTTCGTAAGTTTTAAATTAAATGATCAACATGCCCTTTAAAAGTTAAATATTTATGAAATGTTAAACCTATATACTTAAATTTTTTTTTACGTTTTTATAACTTACTTTCCATTGATTGTTACAGTTGTACAAGTTTTTTCAGGGAAATTTTCGCGGGCTTCTTGAATATAGTCAACAATTACATGTACTTTTTTAATAAGTTTTTTTCTGAGATATTCACGAGCTTCAAACATCCATGGAATATCATACAGTGGTCTAAATCCTAATAAAAATAAATTAGTTAGAAACTGGATATAGTAAAGAATTATTTTTATTATTACCTTTTGGTCTGGGAAGAGGTTTCCCTTCATCATCTTGGTTCTTTCCTGCTTCCCTTGGTGGTCTTATACTGGCCAAAAATATTTTTTTAATGGAACCATTTGGAAGTTTCACTTGTAAGGCATCACCATTTACAACTTCAATCACAGTGGCGGTGTACTCTTTTTCCTTTCCTGTGATTTGTGGCGTCTTTGCTTGAAAATCAAAATTAAAAAACAAATATCTTATAAAAACTTTTAATTTTGATTTTTTTAACTTGAAAATTTCCATGGCTAAACTTAAACCATCAGAGAATCAGAGATTGCAAAACACCCTTAATTTATATTTTGTCCAAGCTCGAAACTGGTTTAAGTTCAGCAATAAACTTTACCGAATTTTACCAGGATTTTCCAATTTAAATAAAAAAGCTTCAACTATTACCTTTCCAGATACGTTTTTGTTCATTAGCTGCAGCCTCTGCAGCTCTAAGCTTCTGAATTTCAGAGGAAGGCAGTGGTGCTAGACCAGTCAACACATCTTGAAAAACCTTCTCAAGCAGAGCTTCAGCTATGTTGCCTGTTCAAAATACAATTAAATTTGTATAAAAAAGGTGAAACAAATGTAAATTCTTTTATAGATACCTTTAGGATGGACAATTGATCCAATTAAGTTGTTATTGTTATTAGCAGATAAAATAATGTCAACCTCATGTTGCAGAATTCGGACTTCCACAAAGTACTTGGCTTCTTCAGCATAATCAACTTTTGGTATGGATCTGGTCTGCCTTGGTCATCAAGTTTAAACCGTTGCACTAAAAGAAAAAAAGTATTGATATTGACAATTTAGAATTTAAAGAAACAGCAATTTGGTAAAGAGATTAGGTTTAGCTAGTAATGTAACAATGCATGCGAAATAGCTGTATGCCGAAAAATAAATAAATATACATTTTGGTAGCATACTTACTCTAATACCAGCAATCATCAAAGTGATATATTGAAAATCAGGCAACAAAAAGCTCGCACAGTGGAACCATCACGTACATGTTCAATAATGGCCTTAATTGGTTGGTCTTTATTTTGCTGACAAAGGTTTTAATATTGTCAAGTTCCTTTTTACATCTCTTACATGTTCCAAAAAAATATAAATTTTTAAAAATGAATATCAATTTATTAGCCCAAACAAATAGTACATTGTAGCAAGCATGAAATAGGCTATTAGTTTATTGTTTTAATTGGTCTATTAGGGTGCTAATAACAGTAATCTGTGGTTTCTCATCAAAATTTTTGATGAGGGGAACTTTTTTCAGCCCAAAAACCCCCGAATTTTTTGGGCTTTTTTCCAGTTTTTTTGATATATCTCGGAAACTAATAGTCGATTTTTTAATTATGTACTTTTTTAAAGAGCGTTAAATTTTCTACAATTTTGACTAACTCTAACAGCAAGCGAGCTACAGCCAGTCAAAAATTGTCCATTTTTGCCAACATTGCAAAAAATCGCCAAATCCTCCTATTAACTCCTTCATATTTCTTTATAACTCGTCCAAAGTATTAGAAGAATCATAAAATTGATTATGGTTAAAAATGGTTGACTTAAAAGCCAATAAAGTTTGTATTTATGAAAGAAGATGAAGACTAAGTTCGAAATGGGGAACATATTCACAACACATCAATAAACGCATTAAGACTTTAAGAGCTTTTTGTTAAGGTAATTCTGTAAAATCTCATATGAAATGCTATTTACCATATTTAATGGAAATGTTTTAAATATAGTGTTTTAAATATATTGGTTTGTCAAGTTTATTTACAAATTAAAAGTTGGCAAGTCAAAACTGAAGAAAATAAAAAATATTTGAAAACAATGAAAAAATCTAAAGTAAATTTCAATCCAAAATGGGTCTTCTTAATGTGCCATACTCTATGCAGAGCGTAGGCGTTCCTCCCACACATATCTGTGTTGCGACTAATCTCTACACAGATATGCGGGACCTACCTGGCTTAACGTGCCTTCGAAGCACATGTGAGAGGGTTTACTAGGCAGAAATACTACACAGTGGTTTGCTATTGCCTTCTGTGAGGTGACGAGCTATGAAAAGTCCAATGGACAGATTAGAGAGTGAAGACGTGCTTAGTTTCGCTTTAGTATTTTGTTTTTTTATAAGTGGTGTTGGTAAAAAAATTATTGATTAATTTGTACCATGGAACTAAACAGTGATGGTAATATTGACTTTAGAAGTAAAAAAAAACTAATCAGACCACATCAGTTAAAAAAAGCCCGTGGGTACAATAAATATTTCAAAGACGAGATAAATAAAAAAAATCGGTACAAATTTAAATCCCAGGTTAAAACTTTTCAGATAAACCTGTGCAAAAAAAAAAATTCTCAAGAGGATAAAAAACAATAGGACAAACGAGAACTTCTGAGAGTTAGCGTAGACGACGTTAATTTATCGCAAGATATTTTTTTAAAACCCAAAGGGAAATTTCCGTCGCTCGTATTTCCCCCAGACTACTTCAACTGCAAACAAACAACAGGATAGAAATACCAAAGGAGATGATAATGATGTATTTAATAATGAATCAACTTATTCCTAAATATGAACACTCAAAAGATCAAGATCTAACTCAAGTCCAACCTTAAAAAAATAAATTAAAAGACCCAACACAGACTTGTATGGAAGTTGGTAGTGCCCTGACAAACATTGCGTAGTACTAAAAACCTACAAAAAAAAATTTTAAATGAGGTGATAGATTCTCTTCAGCGAATACAACAAAATATTGACCTAATGCCGTTAGATGAAGCTAAAAAAAACTTCCTCTGATCTATTTATAGTGCATAAACATGTGAGAATTTAGCATTTAGGATAGGTCAAGTAGAAAGACTAATTTGGAACTGAACAAAAAAAATTAAAGATCTGCTAGCAGATATAAAAACGCCCAGTGACCCGAACACGCCCCAGTACCAAAAAACGATACCTTATTTAGTGAGGTAATTAAACGTGTGCCAGCCAGCAATAATCCAAAAGCAAGCTCAGTTATTACTGAAGGGAAAAAAACACCACCACCACAACCCAGAAAGCACGAAACGGTGGAAAAAAAAAAGGCCCAAAAATGATCCTAGAATCGTTATTCAGGAACTAAAACAAAACCTTGAGTAAATAATTGGGAGGCGAGTTTCAAAAGAATCCGGCCTGCAGCGGAAGCGTTGTAATAGAATGCAGTGATGCCACCAGCAACTAAAATTAAAGGAAACTCTTGAGAAAACATTAAGCATATCGAAAAAAAAAATGCTTCCAATCTAGATCCAATGGTAAGATTACTGGTATTCTAAAAAGGATACACCCCAGAAATGTTTATACATGAGTTTATTGCCGATAACCCCGATATAAAAAACACTTTGGTCAAGAAGTTAAAAATCAATTTAAATATATAACAAGAAGAGGATGTAAAAACAATACAAAGGAAAATTGATATTCAGACACCCAGCAATATTTAAGTGGCTTATAAGAAAAAAATTTAGTGTTTGCCCTTCCCAGCATATGTACAAGAATACACAAACGCCCCAATGTTTCAAGTGTTGCTTATTTGGTCGGGGCAAACCCCGTACTACAGATGAATGTTGTTAAATGTGGTGGTACCCATAACGCTACCAATGTACTGTTGATATTTTTGACTGTCCAAACTGCAAACGATCTAATTTACTAAAGGAAACCATTCAGCTCGAGACCCCTCGGCCCAGTATATGTACAAAGAATACGAAGAATACAGCAGCAAACAAATTATTCAACAGAGAAATTTTTTTAGCAGAGAAATAAGGAATAAAAAATCCAGCAAACTAAAAAAGGATATTGACAACCACTTCCCATATTTTGAAAAATTTCTATAAGCCTTTTTGATAGAAAAATTTATAGAGAAAATGAAAAAATGACCCATGTAGCATTATTCATCAAAACGTAAAACCTAGGAAATTCTATAGATATGATAAATGATATGCTTGAAGAACATGGACTGTGAAGTTTTTTCCTTTCAGAACACTTTTCCCCAAAAAAGCAGTTACGAAACTAAACATTAACAATTTTAAACTGGTATCAAGTTTTTGCAGAGTAGGAGGGGGATGGGGCGCCGCAGTTATTTAAAAAAAATATCAAATTTCAAGAAGAAAATTGAAGAACTTTTGTCAAGGTGTCTATGAATGTGCATGTTGAGTGTACTTTAAAAGGGTGTCATTGTCGTATCAGTGTTTGGCTCCAAAAGGTAACCCAATATTGTTTCTTGAAAATGGAGAGCATGCTGGAACAAATCATAAGTGAACAGAAGAAAAATTTTTTTTGCTGGATTTTTTAATATAGAACTTTAGAAAAACAATCTCGGAACACATTTTATCTGTTATGAACTCTTTTTTGGGATGTATCCAACAATTTTAGAAAATACCAGAATAACATTTTTCATCTAAAAGCTGCATTGATAATATTTTTTTTCAAAAGTACCAAAATGGATGTATACAGTATTGTTCTAAATACGGTAATATCAGATCACAGGGCCCAAAAAAATTTTATTTGGGTTATAAGAGCACAGTAAAAAATGTTATTTTAAAAGAATTTTTACTGAAGAAAGTAAAACAGAGTTTTAATACTTTAAACAGAAAAATGGCAAAAATGTTTTTGCTTTAGATCCAGCTGTTTTAAATAAACAGTGGTCTGCTTTTATGAACACATTCAGTTTTCTTTAATCAGAGTTTCCTAAAAATTATTCAATCCTAACCATAAAACTAAGAATTTATATAAACATAATAAAGATATAAAAAATGTAAAAATGGTTTTTTTTAAAAACTCTTTTTTTTTATTAAAAGACAAAGTAATTATAATTTAAATGTATTGCTGTGAAAAGGAGTATGATGAATTGTTGGTAAAAGTAAGATCGAAAATTATGCAAGAGAATAAAACTCGGGTAATAAAAAAAAATGTATGTGGTCTATTTTAGAGAAATCACAAACAATTGTAGAAAATTATGAGGGCAATCCCTGGAAAAAACCCGATGAAATACCAAAAATATAATAAATTTTGGAATCACTTCCTAATCTTTAAAATATCCCACATATCAATTGGACACATAAAATTAAAGAAAATAACAGTCATTTTCAAAAATGTTACAAACAAAAAAAAAATTTTAAAATTAACTAAGCAAATAAAAAAAAAACATGTTTTTGGTGACGATGAAATACCAACCAGTCTTATGCGTCAGGTTATTCCAGCATTGCCAAAGGTTGTGTATATAATAAATAATTCACTAAGGGAGGGTATTCCCCTTTTCCCGAACTCCTAAAGCTGCCGTAAGACCTGTTTATAAGAATAAAGGAGACGCTTTAAAGACATTAATAACTCAGGTTTTTTTAGTCTACTGTCGGCTTTTTCAAAGTTGTTTGAAATGGTTATGTGTAAACGGGGTTAGTCAATTTATGAAAGAATGTAATATATTTTCAAATAACCAACATGATATATTAAGAAAAAGTCAACTCAAACTGCAATTTTCCATGTTCAAGCAGTTTGGAACACTTGGAGAGGGCGAATGGCTTTTCTTATTTTTGACCTTTCAAAAGTTTTTGACGCTTGGACGGGAAAATTTTACTAAAAAAATTTAACAGTTTATGGGATTAGGGACATCCCCTTTTGAGTGGTTTAAATCGTATTTAAAAAATGATAGGACTCAGAAAGTAATAGTTTATAAGGATGGTATGTGTTACAAGTCAGAGGTGGAAAAAAATAGAGTAGGTGTTCCTCAGGGAAGTATACTGGACCTGTCTTATTTATAATATTTATGAACGACATAAATTTGAAATTAATACCCCTTTTATCTCAGTTTAAATGAATATGCTGATGATACTTTTTTTTAAAGCTGGTGGTGCAAAATATCTGAAATATAAAAAATGCCGAAGACTTATTTTCATTAATAAATATTTGTTCAAAATAAATTATGCTTAAATGAGGAAAAAACAAACATTGCTTTTTAAAAACCAACCCAAAAAAAACCTCAAACCAGCATCTGTTTCAATTAAAAATAATAATTTCATTTAGTAGTAACACCAAATTTCTGGGTGTCTATATAAAGGGAGTTTTAGTTTTGACAACCCCTATAGAAGAACTAACAAAAAGCTAAACCAAATTTGTTTTTGAACAACCGTTACAAAATATTTGAATGAGACAGCTGAGAACCGGGTATTTTGCAAATTTTGAGGGAACAGTTCGATATGGTATAATTTTTTGGGCACCAACTCTAGGGCTCAAAACATATTTATAATTAAAAGCGCATCATTAGAATATTATTTAAAAGGCTTATCTACAATCCTGTCGGGGGGTTTTTTAAAAAAAGCAAAAAAATACTTACGATATATGGCTTGTATATATATGAAAACATTTTATTTGTTTTTAGAAATAGACACCTATTTAATATGAACTCGCATCATAATTATAATACAAGAACTAGTAATATTTGTTATCCAATACATCGATTAACTTTAAGAAAAAGCCCCTTTACTACATGGGAATTAAACTTTTCAATAAATTGGATACAAATATAAGAAATCTAACTATTGAAAAGTTTAAAAGAAACTAAAAACGTTATTGATCAATTTGGAGCCTTATAGTTTGGGAAAAGTATTTGAGTGTATGATAGTGATATTTGAAATTGTACAGTTTTTTAGTTTAGTGTTGTTGTTTTTGGCATTGTTTTTTTTTTAAATTTTTTTTATTTGACGCCATTTCATTTTATGTTTTGTCGTACATTATATTGTATTGATTTAATGTAATTTGAAATAAAGAGTATAAACAAACAAACAAACAGACAGTGCGGAATCGAACCCGGTCTTCACGGCTGAGAAAGGGGTATGCTGCCACCACCAGTTCACAAAATGGGGCTTTGGGTATGGCCCAACCTTTATTCCTGACTCATAGAATTTTGCACTGTCCTGCATTTTTATATTAGTCAGTTTGTCTTCGACACAGGAAGCACACGTAGAATAAATATATCCCCCCCGATTCCTTCTACTTCCAATTAAAAACTCTATAGTTTATAACAGTAGAAAGTTAACCACCTTCTTGTGCGGCTAAGACAAATAACTGGGGAAAAAAAAATTTCGTAAAGAAGTTAAGAAGCTGTTGGTTGAAAAGCCTATTATAATACTAACGAATATTATGACGATATATTAAATTAGTGTTGTTCCCCTTTTTTTTCATATAATATTAACATAGTTTTTATTTTATCTTTTTTTTTTGTACATATTTTATTATGTGGTTTTTTTTATTTAGTTTCTTTTAAAATTTTTTTTATTTTTTATTTTTTTTAGAAAAAAACGTTGCTTTGAAATGAAATTTAATATTTTTTAAATAATAAAGCTTTGTTTGATTTGAAATGTTGTTTAATTTTAAAATCATAGCATCTACCCATAAATTAATACATATTAATTTAAATTTTCATTAGATCAAAAAAAAAACATTAAATTTATCATTGTTAATTGGGAAAAATTATATGCCCAGTACAGTTCATAAGGTATTAGTTCACGGGGGTGATATAATCAAATTTTGACTTACCTGACCTGCTGACCTTACCTGACTTAAATTGGGGGATGTTTTTTGGAAGCAGACATAAAGAATGTAAAAAATTGTTTTTGCCATAACTAGAATATCTGCGCATAATGATATAATTAGAACGCTTTTGTTAACATCCAATCCCATTTAGCTAGCCTCAGAAAATTTAAATCAAAGGGAAAAAACTCTACCAAATTCGATTTTCAGTTAGAAAAGTATGTCTTAATTGAAAATTCTGTGATTTCCCTATTTCTTTTTTTTTTTTTCGTAATTTAAATTCAATAACTGAAGAATCAAGTTTCTAATTCAAAAAATTACCCTAAAATTTTTTTTCCCCATGATGCATTTTAATATTATTTTTTTGTTTTGAGTTATTGCAAATTTTTAAAGAATTGGTTTTTATGTTAGGTGTTTTATATTAAATTTTTTTATTTATATTCATATGTTTTTTTTTTAAATTTTTAAAAAACTAACTAAGCTCTATTGTTTTTCCCCAACTGTAAAAAGAAATTATCAGTCAAAACCTTAATTAAAAAATATCCACGAACCAACGTTTTTGAAAAACACCCGTTTTGAATAAATTTTAAAAGGTTTTTTTAAAGTACACACTGTATACCCCAGTCGGGGCACCAAAATTTTAAAAAACCCCCGTTAGAAATATAAGCTGGCTGTAGATAACAATTTATTTTTTTTTTTTTTGCATTTGGTTTAATAAAGTTTTTTGTCCCATCATACCATAAGATCGTAACACTGTGCCACCCCTCCTCCTACCTACGTTCCTCCCTCCCTTCACCCCTTTTTCCAAAAACCCAAAAGCTGGGTTTTTTAAAGTAACCATTTTTAACCATAAAAATTTTTATGATTCTTATAATACTTTGAACGAGTATAAAAAAAAATTTAAAAGGGGTTAATAGGAGTATTTGGCGATTTTTGCAGTTGGCAAAAATAGAAAATTTTTCACGGGCTGTAGCTGCTTTTTTAGAGTTAGACGGGACTTTATTGCAAAATTGAAAAAAAATTTAATGCTCTTTAAAAGCACAGAATAAAAAAATCAAAGGACTATTAGTTCCCGAGATATATTAAACAAACTGAAAAAGTCCAAAACATTTGGGGTTTTTTGGGCTGTCAAAGTTCACCCATCAAAAATTTTGAGGGAAAAACCCCAAATTATCTTATTAGCACCCTAATAGACCAATTAAAACAATAAACTAAATAGCCCATTTCATCTTACTTGAGCCCTATTTTAAATGACAATTTGATTGGGCTAATATATTTTCAGAGGATAAAGCAAAATTGTCTATTTTTTTTTTTAAAGAAGTCAAACGTTGCTTGGCTAGTATACCCCCCAATAGAAGGGAATGAAACTGGATTTGGATAAAATTATTAAATTAATTTATTCCTATTACCCAAATTTCACCTTTACCTAAACATCACTGAACATCTATCTATTCAGTTTACTTACCGAAGAGGGACTGCTTCACTTTCCTTTCCCCGCAGACTTGGCAGCATCTTCCAGTTCCCCCAGTCGTGTCAGCTCAGGGTGGGTCTTACTCCTTCTCTTCTGACTGATACTAAACCTTCAGATACCAAGGATTCGGTAATGTTTTCTGGCATTTAATATCTATTAAGGAAAATTAGAATAAAAAAAATCACATAACTACTTTAAAAAAAAGTCATACCTTTCCAAATATATAGTACCATAGTCCCTGGTAAATTTGTGGACGTTGAGGTGAAGAGTACTTCCTGACCAATAAGCTTTTTTTAAGAAACTCCCTGGCTTCCCAGGCCCATGGTTCATCTTTAGTTTCGCCCTGTAAGAACAAATTTTTTTAATTCTTTGTAAACTGCATAATTAATCGTATTCATATAATCCCCAATAACATAAAATCTATAATAGTGAAAATGTAATACCCAAAAAGGAACCCAAAAAAAATTTTATTGACAGTTGACAAGTATTTTTTCATATCATAATCATATCATAATCTTAAACCGTTAAGCATAAAATAAATGAAAAAAGTAACAGTATTATTCTTGACCCTGTGTTCGCACGTCGTTGTTTGGTTGGGCCCAGTAGACCTTTTTTGGGAAAATGCGCTAGAGTTGTTTGGGTTTTCGGAACTCTCGTTGCTAGCGTATGGAACGGATCCAAGTAAGACGACACAAAGGGTTAACTCCCAAAGGGGTTAGCCTACCATGCTGATGAGTGAATGACATCCTGTGCCAAACAGGTGTCTCCAACCCTGTCTCTGAGATAAAGGGCGACCTCTCAGAGATTTAGCCTTACTGCGGTAATGCGGGGTCTGCCGTGGTGGACTATTACTCTAGCCCAAACGGGGGCGGACAGAATCATTTCATGGAAAAAAGTGACAAAGGTGCTGGGGGAAGGGGTTTGAATCCCCCAAGGTCACAAGCAGAAAAAGGTCCCACCGAATGGGTGAATCCGTTTCAAAAGGGGTCCCGAATCACAGGCGCCTTTTCCCGGGAAGGGCAAATTTACCCCAAAAAAGGTGCTGAGGGGGATCTCTGAATCCATACAGAATCGCAAACCCCTTTTTTTAAAAAGGGTTTCCTGGCTTTAAACAGAAAAGGGAAAGGGGGCCTTAAAGGGGCATCTGATTCTTAAAAAATGGGAGCTACCCACGTCATGACCGGGGGGGGGCATACGGATTTCCCTCTGCTAGTCAAATTTTTAGAAGGCCCCAAACACATATTCCTTGTCCGGGGACCCATAAGAGGAGATGTAAGAACTCTCTCCCAATTTGTTCGGTTCATTACAAGTCTGATCCTATTGGGAGGAAAAAAAAAAGGTTGAGCCACAAAGCCCAAAGGGGGTGACGGGGGGGGAAAAAAACCTACCTACCTACCTACCTAGATCATTGCAAAAAAGATAAAATATATTAAAAAAATAAAAAAATTTAAGAAACTTTTTAATTAAGCTAAAAAACACATTTTATAAAGGTTGAAAGTAGTAGTTTTGTCAAATTCTCTTTGTGATTTAGTTCTAAATGAAAATTTGGAAAAGAAAAATTTAATGATTTTTTTTTCTCTTATTTTTAAAATGATTTAAAACTTTTTTAAAAATTTTTTTTATGGTGGTGAAAATAATGTCTGATTTTTTTTAAAAAGCTTTTTTTATAAATTTTTTTTTTAAAAAATTTTGACTTTGAAAAGGTTATATAACTTTTATGAAACAATTTTTTTTTTAAAAAATATTTATGCCCCCAATTTTGGGAATTTTCAGCAGGACTAAAAGCCTATGGATTACAAAAACCCACGCAAGTTTTTTTTTTGGAACAATCTACTGTGGATGGAACAAAAAAATATGAGTAAATACAAAAAAAATTTAAAGGATCTTTGTAATTTAAAAAAAATGTAATTGTGAAGTTAGTATACTAGAAAAATTTGTTCTTAACTTTTTTTTCTTTTAACGAAATGTGTATTTATCTGAAAAAAGCCACTTTAAAAAAAACTGTTAGCCTTTTTTTAAAATATTTTAATTTGACGGGTTTGGGGCTTTTTCTTCTATTTACAGAGTATTGAAAACCAAAAGAGAGAGCAATTTGTTCATACCTGTGTTAAAATTTTTTAAAGGAAACCCCTTTTAAATTTTTGGGAAAAAGGGGTTTGGAATTTTTTTCAATTTTATGAGAATCCTGTATATTGATTATTATTAAAATAGGAAAAAATTTGAATGGAAATATTTTGTAGATTTAGTAATTATTTACAACCCTATTTCTGGCCATATCCAGGAAAAAAATTTACATTTTTTATTTTTTTTTTTTTTTTTTTTATTTGTTTTTTTTTGGCGCATTTATGAAAAAAACTGTGGAAAAAAAAAAATAAAAGATTTTAATACTTTTGTGCCTTTAAAAAGTTAAATAAAATATTGGTTTTATTTTTTTGGAAAAAATTTTTATTTTATTTTTTTGATGTTTTTGATATATATTTTTAATAAAAAAAAAAAAAATTTTTAAAAAAAAATTTTAAAAAATTGTTTTTAACTAAAAAAAAACTTTGAAATTAAAAAAAAGATTTTTGAACTTTCAAAGTTGATTTTTTATTAAAATATTAATTTGTTGATATTTCCCATGATAACTAAATCTGCTGTAAAAAAGAATTAATAAATAAATTGTGATGACCGCCAATTCATCTATTTTTATGGCCAAAAATAGCGTTGACCCCCATTGAAATAATTACCAAGGTTTTTCATCATCATAAACTTTAAATCTAAAATTTTCACATTTTAATTACAAATTATTTAGAAATTTTAATTTATTAGTAGATTTAAAAACTAATAAATATTATTATTTTTTAAAAATTTACATTATATGGTTTATTATAAAAAAAATCTTCAAGTTAAAATAATGTTAAAAAATTTTTTTTTAGGAAACTTACAAAAATGATTATAAATCCCCTTTTCATAAAGATTTTAGAAATATAAGCTATGATATGATCTTTTAATCAAATTTTAACCAGAGCATCCTTTTACCTTTTTTATTAAAAAGGGGGAGTATTTTATTTACATGTTTATCTCTAAAAAAAACTTCTATAATATTAATTAACTAATAAAAAAAAAATTTCCTTTAATAAACAATATTTTTTTATAAATTAGTAAAAAATATAAAACAGCCATAAAACTATTAGAAAAGGTCAATAACCTAAATTTAAAAAAAAGGAAAGTGACTATGTCTTCGAACCCCACCAGGTCCCCAGGGTCTTGCCAACTTTGGAGCGGTTATTCCCGAGAAAGCGATTTGTTTTTTTCCCGGGGGAGGCGCCCCAGAGAGTCCCCTGATAATCACAGAATCCCCTGAAAGGATCTAAAAAAAGGAAAACCAATGTAAATATGGTAATTCATTTTTTAGGTTATAAAGGGCTTATCTTTTAAAAATAATATTTCAGAGTTTTTTTAAATGGTATAGTCTGAAAAAGTAAAAAAACCCTGAAACTTTAAAAAAAATTTAGAAATAATGTATAATTTGAGTTCCATGGTGCCAACACGGCACCCCTCCCAGCATGAAAATCATGGGTTTTTTGGCATATTGAAAGAAACCTTATTTTTTTTCTGTTTTAAAAAAAAATACATATTTTTCCTAAATTTCCAACTAACCTGTTTAAATATTCCACGTTTTGGTGTAGGTACTGGGTTTGCTGAGGGGGTTTCATCGTTGGGCCCTCAACACAAGTTGTCACTTTTTTTTAAAAAAAGTTCCCTGTCAAATGCGACAGCATGCTACTAAAAATTAGACGAAGAAAATCATCAAATTAAATAAGAGCGAGAAAGAAAGAAACGGGACGTCATCCCATTTCACCACGTGACCAAAAAGTGAAAGGAGAACAACCGAGAAATCCTACGAAAAGTACTGATTTTTTTGTCGGTAATCGGACAAAAGGAAATTTTTTTCATTTTGGGGAAAAATTTTTTGAGCAATTTTCAAGGGGGCAAAACGGGGGGAACAACCAAAAGGGGAAAAAAAAAATGCTCATTTTTTTTTATTTTACCCCGGGGTTAAGGAATTTTTTGCTCTGCGGCATTGGTCAAACCCTCCCCCAAAAACAATCACCGTTAAAAAAGGGTATTTTTTTTTCCCCCCCTTGTTGCCTTTGCCCGGACCAGTGAAAATTGCTCGGGTTTCATTGATTTTTTGGTTTTTTTAATTTTTTTTACATATTTTTTTTTTAATGGGGGGGACCATTAGGGTTATGTTTTTTCAAAAGGGTATTTACCAGTGATTTCCCCAACCTTCCCTTTTTAAAACCCGTTGGATTTTAAATCCCAGTGTTTAGTGGCCAATTCAAAAAACCTAAAAAAAAGGATTTTCAATTCATAAGATAAGGATGTTTTAAAGGAAACGTTTAAGCAACATATGTTAGAATCTGTTATGTGAATATGACAAATCTTTGGTTAAATAATAATTAGTAATTAAATGTACAATAACAATATAGTTACAAGGCCGTATTTGTACATATATAAATTATTTTCGCAGATTCTTCACGGCGCGGCTTTCGGATCAGGTAGCGAGGTGTAACGAACACACCGAATATCGAATACATTTACTTTTTGTTAGATGTTAGTCCGAATGGGGCTTAGCAACTGATCCAAACCAGTACTCAAGAACTTTTTTTGGGCAACTTTTGTATTCGTTACTTCGGATCCGTGCGTAACGAGACTCGATAACAATCGTTATTTTTTTGAACCACACAACCCATGCTCCACCCGGGGTAAACCGGGGTTCAGGGGCCGGTTTTTTCGATAAACCTAATTTTTAAAAAATATATTAATTCATAGTGTGTTGAATTTTAACCAACAAGAAAATAGATACCAAACTAATATAAATTTTTCATAACTATTTACAGGGAATTCAACTCCATAAAAATTTAACCCCCTTTTGGGGGGGTCATAAACGTTTATCGACTTTCGGTTGTTACCAACCAAAAAGAGCTTTAAAAATCCAATATGTTTGTCCATTTTTGAGATGGACCTTAAAAGGACTCAAATCTTTTTTTTCACCCCAAAATGTCAATGTAACGAATTTTTATGTATTGGACGATCCGATGATCCGAAATTTTTTGATTGGCGGCATTTTGGCGCCATTTTTCATCCAATATTTTAACATTTCATCCGACCCGATTGATTAAAAATTTTTTTTTTTTTCAAGTGGACTTTTTTTTGGTTTTCAATTACTTTATATACTTTGTTGGGGTAATTTCAAAAATAAACAATTATAATTTAAAACCCTTAAAAATTTTTTAAATTTTTAATAAAATTTACCTTATACCCACAACCCCTTTTTTTTTTCCATTAAATAATATTTTAGTTTCGCAAAAAAATTTCCAAGATCTCTGTTTTTATAACAGTAATCGCAAATCGCAAAATTAAAATTTTAAAAAAAATTTTAGTTTGGTTATTTTTCCTTTTTTTTTTCGTTGCAGTTTTATACGTTGACCTTCAAAATGCTTTTTTTTCCTTTCTTTAATTTGAGTATCGGATCCGAAATTCGGATAAAAGAAACCCTTTCCCTCAAAAATTTTAAAAATTTTTTACAGGGGCGTGGAAATCGGAGCATAAAATCCCACGCATTGGGGAAACATAAAACATTTTAGCAGGTTTTTCCCTTTATTATAACTACGTTATCGTTTTACATAAAGGTATTAGATTTTGTATATAAATTCACATAAGTATTTTAAGTACATATAAAAAAATTGAAGAAGTTATGTCAAGTGGTTTGTGGGAGATTCAATTTTGAAAATGGCTCATTTTACTTTTGACTGACTGACTGACTCATTAAAATTATGTAGGTTTATTTTTTTTAAAATTGCCTTTTATTTTTTTAATAGGTATTAATAGGTCTGTTATTAATATTTAAAGAATTTGTTGAATTTAACCAAGATGTTGAGATGTTTTCCATTTGACACCACACCCGTAACTCGTTTAAATAAGCCAGGTCGTTACACTTACACGTTTTAGCTTATATCATAAAAACTACTGAACCGATTTTGATTAAATCTTTACTGTTCCCTAAGTTGAAGTAAATGTGAGCCAATAAAAAAATAATGGTCCAATCTAATTATTAGTTTCTGAAAAATGCGTGAACATACATACATACAAATATACAAAAATACATACATATACTCATAAATTTTGTATATTTTTTTGAAAGCTCTAATAAATTATCATACATAGATATTTTGTAGTTCTAATAATATTACATACATTCGTGTCGAATTAATATAACCTCCTTTTTTTGAAGTCGGTTAATAACGAACAAGTTCCTATCCAAAAATCTGCTCTCTCTTTTTACACTTGCAGCTTTTCACTGATTTGTCTGTGTTAGAGAAAAAAAGTCTGTATTAATAAAAAAGAACATTCATTAATACAGACAGATTAGTAGAAAAGCAAGTCCCCTTGATCATTACCACTTTGGGTGGTACCAAAGAAAATTAATGCCTCAGGTCAACAAAAATGAAGAGTTGTAATAGATTTTCGTAAATAAAGCAAAAAAAAAACAATTCATGACAAATACCCTTTACCAAACATCCCCGATTTATAGAACAAATTAGGCAAGTGTTAGTATTTTATAACCCTTGACCTTGCCTGCGGCTTTCATATAATTGAAATGAATTAAAAACACATTCCAAAGGCAGCATTTAGAACGAAGAATGCACATTATAAGTATATTCGTATGACATTCGGCACGGCAGAATGCACCAGCGGCTTTTTAAAGGAGTTTTGATAAAATCCTAAGAGAGATTCAAAACGAAAAATGTCCCCCTATATTACAGTGCCCCCTATACTACAGGACAGGCATATTAAAAAAAATGGGATATATTTTTCATAATGGTGGTACTTTGGTCCCAAGAGTTATTGCCGTAGTCAGGGCTGTCGGTAATTGAATTAAAATAATTTAAAAATCGTATTTAATTATACTTGAATTTTTTCGGATATGCAGTTCCGACATTTTTTTGCATCCTAACTGATACAATTTTGCAGAGAGAAACAATAAATTTACCAAAAAAAGGCATGTGTTTTCTTATTTCAACTGTTACTTGTCACATTAATGACAAATTCCCAAGTTTAAAATATGGCATTGTTAAAAAAAATTATCTGCGTGCGTCAAAAGTAAAAATGCCGAAAAAAATAGGAAATAAGAGACTAAACGAGCAAAGCCAGCTCATTATTCTAAATTTATTGTTTTTTTTTGAGCTAGAGAAGCACCAAGAAGCTGCAGGAATTGCCTTGAACTTTCAAAATGTGGTCAAAAGGACAGCTGCCGCAACGAAAGTGAGTGCAAGAGCAATATTTAATTTAAAAAAATATGGACTAAAATCGGACATAAGTTTAAAGAAGTATCATTAACAAGAAATAAAGAGCATTTCAAAATTACTGACTACTTAAAAAGCAAGATCCGGGATACCATTTATCGCATATATGTATGCACTTAAAGAGCATATTACCATAAAATATCTTTATCAAAAATTAAATGATAAAATTAGCCATCATTTTAACTTTTCCATTAGTTTTTTGCGGAAATGGCTAAAAGAAATTGGCTTTAAGTGGAAGAAAAGTGACAACCGAAAGTATCTCATGGATTTACCAGATGTTTTTAATAAAAGAATTAAATTTTTAAGAGAATACACAAAAAATATGAGTCTACTTCAAAACGGTCTTACTCCAGTATTTCTTGATGAAACGTGGATATTCAGTAAAGGATCTTTTAGAAATACCTGGCAGGATGATACCAAAGCCACAAGCTCTTCAAAAGCAGTGACGGTAAGTAAAAGTTGCTTTTATTTAAAAAGAAACCATTTGTATGGGATCAATTACCAATACCTTTACACTTGCGCCCTAACATTTTTTCCGTTTTGATGCTAGGGTTGGATTTGAGAATTCCCTTGGGATTTGGATTCGTGATGGGATGAAGTGAATATATGTTTCTAATTATACTAGACATCTAAATTAATACTATAAAGACATTTTTTTTCCTTTTGCGCCGATGTTAAAACCGTTAATTTTTTTAGGTTATAGATATATCGTCGTCAACGCCGGCAATGAAAACGGATTTATCAAGGGAGCTAGTTTAGTCTTTAAAAGTGGTACAAAGAGTGGCGACTACCATAATAGCATGAACCGCCAAAATTTCGAAAAATGGTTTAAATATCAACTGGTTCTAAATTTGCCGCCCAAATCATTAATTATATGGACAACGCTAGCTACCACTCCGGGCTGGTAGAAGACATACCCCGCAAATCTTGAACCAAAAAAAGATTAATTCTGTGGCTTTCCGAAGAAAATATTGCCTTTCCTGAGACAGCTATAAAAGACCAACTCTGGGATTTGGTAGAAAGAAACCGAAGTTTAGAAAATAAATATTTTCTTGACGAATATGTGAAACCTTTTGGTCATAAAGTTCTTCGCCTTCCATCGTACCATTGTCAATATAATCCAATCGAAATGGTTTGGTCAGAGTGCAAAAGAAAATATGACCAATATATTTCTGCCTTAAAAGGAACCTCTTCTGAAGTGTTGGCAACGTGGGAAAAGGTACTTGGCGAAATTGGCAGAACTACATTGAGCACGCCCAAAAAGAGATCCTAGAAGCTTGCGAAGTAATCAGAATATGCGATGCTTCAGATATAAACCCCGTCATAGTGACTGATTCGGATGACGAAGATGAGAGCGACGATCTGTTATCTGACCTTGACGATCTTTGATTTATATCATGTAATATTTTATTTAAAAATTGTTTATTTATTTATTTAAATTTAGTTTAATCACCTTGCCACACATTAAGTTTCCTATTGTTACTATTGGTTTATATTGCATTGTATTGCAATCAACATCTTTTGGAATATCCTTTTGCCCTTGTTGATGATACTTCTTTAAAGCTTTTGTCCCATTTTAGTCCATTGTTTTAAAAATTAAATATCGCTCCTTCACTTACTTTCGTTGGGGCAGCTGTCCTTTCCACCAAATTTTGAAGGTTCAAGGCAGTTCCTGTAGCTTCTTGTTGTTTCTCTAGCTCAAAAAATGCCAATAAAGTTAGAATGATGAGCTGTTTGCATTTTAAAGTATTGTTAAAAAAGCATTTTTTGTACACTTTTTTATAAATAAATCAGATTTTATATTGTTAAAAAAACTTTTAGTTTTTCTTAAAAGTATGGAAAATAGAGACTTTAAAGTTTATAAAAAAATCCAAATTATAAAGAAATATATTTGTAAAAAAATATAAATGAAACATTTTAAAAGCATTTGTCAGATCCATCTCCAACGGGTTCGGAGCGAAAAGTTCTTACGGTGTGAACAAATGCGCAAATTAAATATACAAATCGAACGCACCTTTTTGGGCTTTTTGACTTAACTGCATATCCGAAAAATTCAAGTATACTTCTTAGTAATTGGATTACTTGAATTCAATTACTTACTGGAAAAGGTAATTGTATTTGGATTATCAATTAATTGGATAATATAATTGTAATTGGTAATTGATTTTCACGAATCCCAAGCAATTTAATTACTTAGAAAGTAATTCGGTTAATTATAAAGTAATTGAATTACTTAGAAATTAATTTAATTACCTAATAAATAATTGAATTACCTTGCTTTATGGAAAAACTACCCAAATTTTGGTCAGCCAGACAGGAGCATCTTGAAACACGGCAGGCCACTTTAAATCCGGCGAACGCCGCCTTCGCGCCGATTTTGTATTTTCGATTGATGCTTACCGCCATCGTTTTTATACATTTTTTTGTGGAAAAATCTGTTGATGCTTGGGGTAGGGTACAAAGAAATTTTTATTTTAGAGTCATTTAATATTGAACTTGCCGAGAAAGCAGTTTGAATAGTCAGGATCGTTCTTATCAATTTTAGTGGCGCTCTGGGCTATAAACCAATTAGAGCCCTAGAGCCTAGGCATTGAAATTCTTAAATATAATTTTTTAATATCTCATTGCAGTTATAAATAAAATTATTTTGTTAAATGAAGTTCTCGTAAATCTACATTTCATTATTAGTTAAAATACACGGAGCCTAAGGATAACAAGAATAGTGATGGCAATACCTAATAATTTTTAATGATAGGAAATAAAAAAGAAATAGCAATATATTAACTTTTTTTATGTCTATAAATTTAATTATATGTGCACTCCAATTTATGTGCAAACAAATTTATAATAATAAAAATATTTTAATAAACATCTAAAAATATTTTTAACAAAAAAAACATCCACATATAACTATACTAATTATAATAATAATTATCATAAATTGAATTGATGTTTATAATAATAAACTTCTTCCTCGCTTTAGTTTGAGCAAATTCATTGTTTATTAAATTTACATCTATTCTTTCTAAATAATCCGATTTTATAGAATTCTAGATTTTATGAAATGTGAACGACTTTTTTTAAATGCGGGACAAATTATTACAGAACGTCGAAATAGAATAAATTCAAAGAAGCATGCATGCTCGTATTTTTAAATTTAAATGAAAACATTTAACTTTTTTGTAAGCACTTAAAAAATTTCCGTTTTTTTTGCTCTTTTTTGTTGTATTTTTAATCAGTTATTTTTATGTTTGTTATTGCCAGCTTTACTTTGTTTGTTTTTTGTTTCGCTTTTTTTCTCTATACAGGTGCCACAGATTCGAGTGCTGCGGGGATCTCGGAAACCGTAGAGATACGAGTCGGTTAAATTATGGCAAAGTTGCATTTGGGTCCACAACATGCCGATTAGAAAGTGTAAAATTCCGATTACCGGAGAATCCGAAAAAATCGAAATTTGCGATTTGTTTTATTTTTTTCTGACGTTATTTAAGAGATATGAAAAACAAAAGACACTTTCATGGCTTTCTTAAGCTCTACAAAACAGGTTGAGAGATTTTTCGAGACGTTTGTTTTCGTTAGACCATCATCAACTTTATTTTTTAAATACGGACCTAGGTTTTTATTTTATTTTTTTGAACCTCTTATTATCCCAATTACAAAAATGTATAACACTTAATATTTATTAACAAATATGGAACGCCCCATAAGAAGTTATGTGCGTTCCTTGTCTTATCATTGTCTCTTATGGAAAATATGTTTATTTAACAGAAAAATATTAAGTGTTATACATCATTGTAATTGGGATTATAATCTTCAAAAAAATGCAATAAACAATTGAGTGCCGCATTTAAAAAAATAAAGTTGATGATGGTTTAAGGAAAACAGAAAATCGACGGAAAATCTCTCAACCCTGTTTTGTAGAGCTTAAGAAGTGGCCATGAGAAAGTGTTTTTGTTTTTTCATATCTCTTTAAATAATGCCATAAAAAAATAAAAACGAAATCAGCAAATTTTCGGTTTTTTCCGGATATCTCCGGAAGTACTCGGAATTTTACAACTTTCTAATCGGCATGTTGAGGCACCCAAAATGCCAACTTTGCCATAATTTAACCGACTTCGTATCTCTTACGGTTTTCGAGATCCGCATGCTCATGCATTGACCCTTATATAAGGCCGGGTATAAAATTGGGAAATAAGAGGTTCAAAAAATTAAATAAAACACCAGGTCCGTATTTAAAAATTAAAGTTGATGATGGTCTAACGAAAACGAAACGTCGTACGGAAAATCTCTCAACGCTGTTTTGTAGAGCTTAAGAAGTGGCATGAGAAAGTGTCTTTTGTTTTTCATATCTCTTTAAATAACGCCATAAAAAATAAAAACCAAATCAGCAAATTTCGTTTTTTCCGGATATCCCGGAAGTACTCGGAATTTTACAACTTTCCAATCGGCATGTTGTTAGGCACCTAAATGGAACTTTGCCATAATTTAACCGAATCGTATCTCTTACGGTTTCCCGGATCCCCACGCATGCACTGAATCGGGCATTAAAAGGTTTTGGAAATAAATAAATAAAATTAAAATATTGTTTTTTTTAGTCTTTTTGTAATAATGTAATTGGTAATTTATTATAAAATAAAATTTATTAACTTTAAATTTAATAACAACTTTTATCACATTTATTAGCTTCTACTATCGAATGAACCCAAGATAATACCCTATAAACACCAGTAATAACTATTTTTGGGTAAAACAGCGACTTAAGTCGCCGTTCAAAGAAGCGGTGACTTATAAGTACCGTCTCCGATATACCGGTGACTTAAAAATCGCCGTTAATCCCATCTCTAATATGCTTAAAAACTGCTAGTGCGAGCCACGAACGCTACCTCACTACGGCGGTTTGCACCACTGTGGTTTAAGCAGTTTTAACCCTCTAACCCGTTGCATTGAGCGGTGCCAAATATTATGACAATAGTCACATTAAAACGTCCTCTTAGTTAAGAAACAGAAACCACAACGCAATTCCATCAGCGATTTTACCCGGGGTGTGCATTCAGTATTTCCCGAATTTATTAATTGAGGTATGAAGATTCAAGCATATTTAAAAATTCCTCATCATTACGTTCATAGCGCCCTGTAAGTTACAGCGCCTCTGGGCTGTAGCCCAAATAGCCCATAGGGTTAGTTTAGTATGGCCCTTGCGCGTATGATGCATATTTTAGTACATATAAATATTTTATTTATTTAGTATATCGTGTTTAATATATTATGTGGTAATTAAAATAGAGTAATTGCTAAAATATTCAATTACTTTTAGTTTTAATTAATAATTGGATTACTCTTAACAAAGATGCTAGTAATTGGTAATCGTAATTTACTACTAATTAGAAGAGTAATTCGTAATTGTAATTGAAGTACTTTTTAAAAGTAATTGCGACAGCTCTAGCCGTATCTTCGATCACCCATGGGGGGGGCGCCTCCCCCCTTCCCCCCTGTTTGCTCCGGCCCTGTGTACAAGGCTACGCAGACGACCTTGTAATCACCATCAGGGGCAGGCATGATGGCATATTATCTGCTCACATGCAAGCGGCCCTAAACTTGGTTGAAAACTGGTGCTCAACGGAAGGGCTAAATGTCAATCCAAGTAAAACAATTATAATACCGTTTACAAAAAGGAGGAAAACAGGGTTTATAGCTCCTATGTTAAACGGCATTACGATCGAACTTTCTAAAGAAGTAAAATATCTGGGAATTGTCCTTGACCAGAAACTCAATTGGAACCCGCAAATAAAAAGGACTATCGCAAAAGCATCAACGGCACTATGGGCGTGCCGCAGACTATGTGGTAAAACATGGGGTCTAAAACCCAAAATGATCTACTGGTCATACATTACAGTTGTAATACCTATAGTTACTTATGCCTCACTGGTCTGGTGGCCAAAAACAGAGGAAAAAACTACACAAGGAAAGTTTCTGAAACTGCAGAGGGTGTCTGGGAGTTACTGAAGCAATGAAAACGTGCCCAACGGCAGCTCTGGAGACAATGTTGAACCTCCTTCCCCTGCACCTGCACATAAAGAGGGAGGCGCTGTGGCGATACTAAGTGCCTCCAGAGTAATCCAGACACAAAATATAAAGTCAGGAGACCTGACTGGTTACCTTAAAATTTTGGAAAAAATCAAGATTGAAGCTCTGACCAAACCCACGGACATGATGCCTATAGTGCGGGACTTCCAGCGCTCTTTTGAAGTGGTTATTCAAGACCGCCAAACTATGAGTGAGAATGCACCAAAGCATGAAAAAGGCTCACTTGTCTGGTACACTGATGGATCTAAGATGGAACAGGGGGTTGGAGCGGGTGTCTTTGAACTTAGATGCAGACTATCAAAGTCTCTCGGCAAGGCTCCCTCCATCTTCCAAGCTGAAATCCATGCAATTGACATTTGCGCTTCTGAATGTGCCAAAAAAGCCTTCGAGGCGCAACCATATATATTTTATCGGACAGCCAGGCTGCTTTGAAGGCATTGACTTCATGCATTTTTAATTCAAAGCTGGCCTGGGAATGCCGATAATCTCTAAATCAACTGGCCAAACACAACAGAGTTACTCTGGAGTGGGTACCAAGACATGAAGGAGTGGAAGGCAATGAAATTGCCGATCAACTCGCCAAGGAAGGAGCACAGAGACCATTCTATGGACCTGAGCCCTTCTGTGGCACCACTAGAGACCACCTCTACGACGAACTTAGAACATGGGAAAAAAGTCAAAAAGAGACTTACTGGAACAACATCCCAGGACAAAGGCAGGCGAAAAGATTTATTTCGCATTCACCTAAGTACACAAAGAAGCTACTGGAACTTCAAAAAATGAACTTAAACTGGTTACCGACTTCCTAACAGGACATGGCCCTTGGAGGTATTACCTCAAAAAAATGGAAAAGACTGAGGATGAACAATGTCGGTTTTGTCACGAGGCAAACGAAACTGCGGAACACATTCTCTGTAAATGCAGCGAACTGATCCGACAACGGCTTAAATACCTCGAAGGGGTATATCTTACTCCTAGAGATATTATTCAGCTTGCACCGCGTAGTATCCTGAACTTTGCTAAAGGTATAGGAATTACCGGGCACTAAACAACGAAGGGTATTCACAAAAGATCTCTTTAGGTCGAAGTGAAGGAGGGCTACACTAGAGCCGAGCGACCCCATTCATTATAATACAATAGAATACAATAAGTGCTAATTAAGTGTTTTTATATTATTAATATTTCTCCAAATTAATTAAAAAAATATACACTCATGGACAAAACTATCGCATAATATTAAAATTTGCATAAGACGTAATGCTAATTGTCTGTCCAAAAAATATTTATATTACCACTTACAAATCATCCAACAAGGTAAGCAAAATTTGAAGTGTTAAAAAAGGACAATCTCACAGATGTGTATCATTACAACATTTGCTGTGTTACTCATCATAAACCCCACAGAGTGTTACGAATTTTTGAATCAATAATGGCCATTTAATTACTATTGCATTACTTTTCTTAAAATTTTTCTACACTCTGTGGGGCTTACAACAAATGTTTTAATGATAAACAACTGTAAGATTGTCCTTTTTTAACACTTTACATTTTACTTACCTAGCTAGATGATTTCTAAGCGGTAATATAAATATTTTTGGAACAGACAATAAGCATTGCGTCTTATGGCAAATTTTAAGATTATGCGATATTTTTGTCCATGAGTGTATTTTTTCCAGAATTTGACAAAAAATATGTATTTTTCTTATCCTGTTGATCCTGGTCAAGATAGTTATAAGATTATTATATTGTCATATTTTGTGGGGTTCGATACACATTACGACCGTCTTTATTTAGGATTTTTTTGGGATTATACAACAGAATATGCATTGTGTGGAGAAAATAAAAGTACACAGGTAAAGAACAATGAGAAAAGTTTGAAAATGTGTAAAAAAATAAAATATTTAAAAGTTAACTAATCAAATAAAAAGCCGCTTTAATTAACCAGAACTAACCATGACCAACCAGAATTAAAGGCTTTTGAATTTGTCTAAATTATCCCTAAATCAAAAAACTTTTAAATAAAGACGGTCGTAATGTGTATCGGATCCAACAAATTATGACAATAAAATAATCTCATAACTATCTTGACCAGGAGCGGCAGGATTAAAAAAATACATATTTTGGTCAAAATGAAAAAATCATTGAGCTGTTAGGTTAACTGGAGAAAGCATCGATTTGGCATAAACGTGGCACAATAAACGCACATTTTAAGGTTCTGCCTAGCGATGAATGAAACCTCTGTACTCAAACAATAAAATCCACCAAAACCTGGCTGCCAAGTATCTTTTTGTTTTATTTACTTGATAGTATATTATGATTAAATTTTTCTTCATTTATTCTTAAAATTACATCAAATTAAGCTCTACTATTGTATTTTAAACTGTGAATAATATTTGTTATATTTATTACTATAAAGTATTACACAGAAAAGTAATGATATCAAAATACTATTTTGTTTTTGGACAGCTACTAATAAAGGCGCGACAACGTGACAACAGTGCATTTTTTGTAAAGGCGTACTTCGGCCAACGACTAATAGCCGTTGTACTTCGGCCACCTTCGACTTCGCTCGACAGATGACACGTCCAATATGGCGTTTTAGTATAAATGTTTCTTGTTGTTTTTTGAGTTTTTTTTGTGACAATTGATTAAATTTTAGTTTTGTGTAAGTACTTTTAATAAATTAAAATGGTAAGGCAGTGCCAAGTGTGTAAAGTGACGGATATGATTCCTGGATTATCATTTCACAAGTAAGTACAAACTATGCTTGTACCATTCTATCGCCAATAATAAACACAAACGTGTGTGGCGCAGCTCTCGATTGCGTTTATGAATGAAATGCTTTCTTTATCTATGATGTCAGCTCATTGGAAAGAAATCTTAGCGCATTCACCATAATCGAGGTTGTACCGGTTGAAATCTCAAAGAAATATAATTTTTTAATTAATTTAGAGAAATATTTAAAAATTCTCTTAAGTTCCTAAAAGCACTCATTAAAACAGAAATTCTTTGATTATGGGTCTGCTAAATTTTCGAAACCTGGCAGACCCACAGTTTTTTTTCAGTATTTTGAAAATAGTTAGTGCACCTAATTTATTAATTGCGCACCTAAATAGCACCTAAAAAGCCCCTAATTGTGATCCAAATTTCGTTGCATTTTTGTGAGTTGGGCTACCCAAGCTTATATACGTACAATTTTTCATCACACATCATCACCACAAGACATTTTTTGACAAAATGGAGACCCTAGATATTTTAATATAGTTCAATGGATTCATTGTTGCAATTTACTGAAAATTTTTTCTAAATGTTACTTGGTAATACCCTTTATAAAAGCAGTTTTTTACAAAGCATTAGCTTGCTCAATAACTATGATCCGAGCTTACAAGAGAACCCATTAAAAAATCTTAATTCATTAAATAGAAAATTTAATAACATAACGTAGTTACAAAAAAAAAAAAAAAAACAATGTTTAACAAATAATAAATTTGATCGTTTAAATTTCGGTCTCTTTTGGGTTTTCAAATTAAATTACAAAAAAAAATACTTTTTACAATACACTTTTTATTAAACAAGGTTTAAATATTTAAAATGTACTTCTTCAAATATTACAAAACTTATATACCTAGAAAGTAAAAAAAAAGAACACAAATATTATAGTAAAGTACTTTTATGCCAATTTGCTTTGAATCATTGCTTTAAACTGATCCACTCCAACCTGGTTAACGCTGTAATAAGGCAAAGATTGCATTTTCGCCAACCACGCAGTTATTTTAGGAAATGTGTTGGAAGCTATGGGTACTAAAGCCGAGTTTGTAGTAGATACTGTAGAAACTAGTGAAAAATCAGCGATGGTCAGTTCATTTCCAGCGACGTACGTGTGTCCATTAAGTAGGGTTTCCAATGACTGGTAAGCTTGGATAACCTGGTCAGCCTTGTCCTTTTCTATGGTCTTGGCACCTCCTCTAAGCAGGGCCCCCTAAAAATAAAAATATTGATAAAGTAATGCACTAAAATGTTTCACAATAAATTAAATGCTCACACAGTAGATACAAAACAGTTTACAGGGTTATTCTTTAGTTAAGGTTTTTTTTAATGTGAATAAAACTCGTTAAAATAAGCAACGTTTTTAAATACATTTTTTCCAAAAGTCCAAAGTGCTTTAACCGGACGAGGCAAGGATTAATTTTAATTTTAAATCGCGAAAATGGCACAATCAAAAAACAATGAATACATGAATATGTTCCTAATCCTAATTATGAAGAGTATAGTTAATCTGCAAACGTTGCTTGGAGATTGTACGCGTGACGGTTTCCCTTGTGGGCTCATTCTGGACCCAAGTGACCCAAGTACTCGGGTGATCGCAAGTCAGGTCAGTTTAAGTCAACAAAAAGTGTGAATAGCATTGCGGGAAAATCACGTTCAACGTGTCCAAGCACTACAGCCCGAAGACTTCTTGAACGGTGACAACTTACTTAAGACAGGACCGTATTCAACACATAACTGAATGTAATTTCCCTTTTTTTTTTTAGTTTTTTAAAAAAAAGTAATTTAAAAAAGTGTTTTTTTAATATTTTATATACAGTTAAAAAAGCGCCAACTAAGAAATCACCCTGTATTACTGCACTTGATCAGTTTGCTCCAGAAAAGTCTATTAATACAAAGGATGTTTGGGGAAATAAAATATGGTGGAATGAAGACATTGCGAATTCTTGTTATTTAATTCTTTAAATCTTATGTTCGGTATTAATAAAAATACACTACAATAAATGCACATGTAATAGAAACTCCTTTGGGATAGAGATGGAATCGTATACAATAGGGTGGAGTAAAAAAATAAAATTTCTGGATTTAGGTAACGGCACGAGTGCAAAAAGTTGTGATATTAATGATAAAACGACCTGTAAAAAGAAAAAAATAATTAAACCACCCTATGAGCTGCCCCCATCAAAAAATAGTATTTTTTTTTATTTTGACAGGGTCCTGATCAAGTACCTTATAACGTAAGACAGACATGTTTCAAATTTCATTGCTCTATTATTGTATTTCGAAGTGTCCCAATGCATATTCTTTTACCAAGAAATGAAAAAAAAAAATTTTATAAACAAAATTTTCAATACCTTTCACACCAAATAAAAAGAAATTTCTTAAGTAACGAAATTTAAAACATGCCTTTGTAACATTACAAAAAAGTAAATCAGAACGGGGGTTCATGTTTTTTTGATTTTATAAATTTCTCGGGTCTCGAGAATTTCGGGCTAATTTCGGGGGTCTTCTCGGGTTGTCGAAAAATTTTAAAAAATTCCGTGTACTACACTTTGTAAACCGTCTGAACTCAGCTAGAGTCGAAACACTAATGAACGTGTTTTATTACAGTTTGGGGCCAACCAAGCTCGTTAAAATTTCCCCCAATTTTTCTGAAAAAAAACCCCTAAATTCGCTAGAAAAAAATTAAATAGAAAAATAATTTACGAAATGACTTTATTGTCAGAAAATTTAAAAAAAACACATAAAAATAAAATCTCATGGTAACAATCAAATAATAGAAAAAAAAAATTAAAAAAAAATAAAATTTTAAACAAAAAAAAAAATTCCAAAAACCCAAAATCAACCTTTTTTTAAAAAGGTTTTCCCCTTTTATAAGACTTAAATGATTTTCATTTAATGAATAATTTTGGGGATTTTTAAAAAGAAAGAAATTAAAAATGTTTTAAAAGTTTACGGGGTAATTAATTTCGCTTTTTTTTTAAGTTTTAAGACTAAAAACCCCCTAAAAATTGGTTCCCCTGGGGAAAAAATACACGAATTAAATTTTTTTTTATTTTGGGGGCAACAACCAAAAAAATACGAAAGAGCAAAACCCTGGGGAGAGATGCAAAAAAGTTGATCTGTAATTCCCCGAAACCCGATCCAAAAAATTAACCCCCTATTAGATTAATCACCCAAAAAGAAAATTTTTTTAAAAGGGGTAAAGGGTTTTAAACCAAACCCCGGGGGGATGGGTTTAATTATTTCATTATTCCTTTAAAAATTAAAATTAATAAATTGCCCCCAAAATTTATAAATTGAACGGGAAACAACCCCCTAGTTAAAAAATTCCCCCAGAAAAGAAAAAATTTTTTCCTTATTGTGGAAAAAAAACCCAGAACTGGGAAAATTTTTTTGGTTGGCATTACGGGTATTACCTACTTTTATTGTATTATGTATAAAACGACGCCGCCAGAGCGCTTCCCCCGCGCGATCGGCGAGATCAAAGGGGTACCACTCCCCTTTTGGGCCCGGGCCCCCCTTTTCCGCCGCGCTTTTTAAAAAAACCCCGGGAAAAAGCAAAAAAGAGTTATTTTATAATTTAAAAACTCAAATATGATTTTCGAGTTCTCGAGTTTTCCGAGCTTGATTTCCCCAAAAAAGCCCCCTTTTCCGGGAATTTCAAGGGGGAAATTTCCGGGGGAAGAACCCCTTTTGGGGAATTTTCCCGGGGTTTAATTTTTTTTCTTTTTACAGATCGCTCAAAAGCCACCACTGCAAAATAATCTTTGTTAAAACGTTTAAAAAAAAAAAAGACACTTTTTTTAAAAACCAACCCCCAAAAAGTAATTATAATAATCTTTATTAATAGCACATGGTTTTAAAAAATACATATAAATACATCAATATATAAACCTATAAAATATTTTTTAAAAAAAATAAATTTTTAAAAAATATATATATATATATACCCTTCAAATTAAATCACAATGCTTTGCTTAACATATATCTTACATAAATTTTTAAATTATTAATTTAAAAACCCTTTAAAACTTTCCGGGGAAATTTATTGTATTGTTTAAGCCCCTATAAAAAAAAATTTTTCTGACCAAAATTAGTGTTGACCCTATTCAAATAAAAGTCATTTCTAGAACGTGTATTGTGTTCATGAACATCTTGAACAAAGGTACAATTATTTTTACAAAAAACACAGGTATCAGACCATTTTTAAATTTTATAAAAAAAAAACATAGTATTACATACAATTGTCTGTTTTTTCACTCAAAAATTTGCCATTGTTAGCATGTCCGTTTTTCTAGTGTATACACTACATCCTAATATTATCCTTAAGGCTTTATTTTTTTTTTTCTGCAACTCGTTCATTTGGGGAACATTCATTAAGAACAGCAATGTAGAACAAAAATAGAGATGGGGAGCAATAATCGATTTATAAATGGTCAACCTAGACTAACAACTTAAATTTTTTGACATTCTTCCCAATGCATAGATTTTTTTTTGCTATTTTGTTTGTAACAAACTTAAAATGTTAAAAACTCAAATTTTCATCTATAATACATCCCAAATACTTATACTGAACCACCTCTCTCGAAAGCAATATTGTTAATTTTACATCTTTTATTATGTTATTTAATTTAACATTTTTATTCTTTATAAGCATCATTTTTGTTTTTGTTACATTAAGACTTAAGGAATTATTATCGAGCCATTTCAATATATTACATATCTCTTCATTTTTATATTGATTATTTCATCTACCTTATCCCCTATTACATATATCCAGTATCATCAGCAAACCTGTTATCTTACACTTTTTAACAACATTAACAATATCATTTATATACATAGAAAAGAGTAGGACCTAACAGGGTTTCCCCCGTGGCACACCATACAGAGACTTCTGAGCCGATGAAATGGAACCATATTTTGTCACTTGCGTTCTATCAGTCAAGTATTCTTGAAACCATTTTATAATTTTTCACCAAAGCCATACCTTTCCATCTTTTTCAATAACAGTTGTCTGTTTATGGTTTCAAATGCACGCAAAGTCTAAGAAAACCACACCAATCATTTTCCCGCCCTCCAGCGCACCCTTCCAGTCAAACAAAACCGTCTGCATTGCACTTCACAGGAATTTCCCTTTTAAACCCGCCTGGTATATAGTTAACACATTATTGCTTTCCAAGTACTCCACTATTTGATCATTTACACATATTTCCAGAAGTTTTTCGTATGGTGGTACCATATTTATGGGCCGAAATTCCTCACACTTAACTGTTCCATGAACCTTCTCAATTGGTACAACCAGACTTCTCTTCCATTTACTTGGGAATACGCCACTTTCCAGACTACCATTTATAATATGCAAAATTTTGTCGCCTATTACTTCAAAGGAACTCTTTAAAATTTTAACTGTGATACCATCAACATTACTTTCTTTGTTTTTCATTTCTTTCATTTGTTTTTTTAAATCTTTCATTTCTAACATTTTGAATTTTTCCATTTTGCAGTCGACATTTATTGAACTACAAATTTCTTGGTGTGTTTTGTTTGGAATAATGCTCTCTGCTATGTCTTTTACACTGTCTAGAAAAAACATATTAAATCTGTCACTCATCTCTTTATGAGTAACCCCCACCATTAAATATTATTTCACTTTTACTTCATGGTTTTTTCCCATTTACAAGCTCTTTTAATATTTTCCACATTCTTGTTGGGTCGTTCTTACAATCATCTATTTTTCTTGATAATAATTTTGTTTGGAATTCTAATTAATGATACAACCCTATTTCTTTGTTGTTTGAAATCATCCCAGTCAGTCTAGTTTTAGTAAATATAGCCCTTTTGTAATATTGATCTCTTTTTCTAATTTCATTCCAATGTCTTCATTCCACCATATTTTATTTCCCCAAACATCCTTTGTATTAATAGACTTTTCTGGAGCAAACTGATCAAGTGCAGATAATATATTCGTTATTAGAATATCAGCATTGTTACTTACATCATAGAGGAACTTGACGGCCACTGATATCCATAAGTTTCTTTTGAAATCCTGTCACATCCATTGTATTGTACTTTCTATAGGTTTTTGTAAGTGTCGTCTCATTGTTTCTACCCAAATCAGCTACAATTATCGAATGATCTGTAATTTTTGGAGTTGGGAGCACTTTTGCAACTAATGTCTTTTTGATTTGTAATACTAGGTCAATCCTAGTAGATGTCGATTTTGTAATCCTTTATATTCGTTTATCAACTGATAGGTACCATTTTTAATAATAATATCATTTAATTTGATAGAGTAAAAGTTTATACTTGCCAAATCTATATTAAAGTCTCCCAATATCACAAAGATAGCATCAGTCTCAATGTTATCTAAAAACGCATCCAACTCCTCCAAAAATTCCGCAGATTGAACCAGGTGAATGGTACAGACAATATATGTATATTTTGGTTTTCTATATATATTTGTATTCCTGTTAACCATAAGTTCTTGTTTTTTTCTACTTCGATAATTTCTTTATAACGATACCTTTTTTGTATATAAATTGATGTTCCTCCTGTGTGTCTACTTGAGGAAAAACCAACAACTGAGTTGTAGCCATCAATATCTATCTCATTTGATGCAAAATCTGAGGTAACATGTGTCTCTGATAATTTAGAATTAAGAAAAGGGTAATTTTATTACGTATCTTTCTTCTCTAATTTAAATCATGTTCTAGCTTTTACTGAACCATTTTCGGCAATATTTCCATATGTACTAAAAACGCGAACCTTTGGTATGTGACGGTTATATATGTTTGTTATTTTAAAATAGTTTACACTTTTTTGCACCTTTTGTACACACCTAGTCCTAAAATACATCATCGATAAGGGCGCTGACATAAGAAAGGTGTAAAATAGTGTACCATATTCCTGAATAAAAAACAGACATAACATTTTCGTAAACTACAAATGCAAAAAGTTCCCTAAATAATATTTTTTTGCTTTATTGTAGACTTGTGGATTTTCTTTCCGGCACACATGAATAATATACATAATAATCAAAATAAAAATACTTAATTTTAAATATTAAACCTCGAGGCATTTCCTGTAAAAAACAGATATGTTAATATTGAGATTTTTATTTTTTTAGAACAGGAAGAGAATATCTCTAATTCCATAAACATTAGATACGGTTTGGTTATAAATGCAATATTATAACTTTTTAGTTGGTTTACCTATATAATTTATGTAAAAAAGGAATAACACACTTCAATTTAAGTTTATTTAATGTGTCTTAAATCAACATGTTGAAATAGAATTAAAAACTAAACCATAATCATCTTCAGAAACTTTTTTTTAAATAATTTTCTATTTTTAATTTGTCCTCTAGTATTTGGACTACTTTATTACTTTTTTTAAATTAGGTACGGTTTTTTACAGTTGTAACGTTTTCGTTGTTTTACCCATTTAATGCTAAAAAGAAGATAAGGTGATATCAATACTGAATTTACTCCAGTATTAATTTAATGCAGTGGCGCAGCCTAGGGGGGAGGGGGTGGAGTTAACTGCCCTTTCCCCCTGAAAGGCCTACCAAAAAACTATGCAACATTTTTTGTCCAATAAAGTCTTACGTTCTTAAAAATTAATTTAGAAGTATCAAATTGTTATACATATATTACCAAATGTAGGTATACACATCCAGAAAAATATTGGTAAACGTGGATAAAGTTTAAGACCAATTCTCCAACAAAACTAGACATATTATTTTAAAATATTTTTTTATATGGAAGACCCAAAGTTTATAGTTAGCTTATTATATCCAACGTTAAAATAAATAATGCTTTTTTAAATGGTGTTCTGTTTTGATTTTTTATATGCTATTTTTTCTTTCTGTAAAGTTCCCCTCCCCCAGAACGCAATCCTAGCTGCGCCACTGATTTTATGGAAGCTTAAAAAGTAATCATCCATATTATACAGGGTTACTGGTAATTGGATACATTCCTTTGGGGATCTGATAGAACAAGATATAAGGAGTAAATTTAACCCTAACATGTATAATACAAAACCTAATAGGTTTCGAGATATTTCAATTTTTCGTTTTTCTTCAAAATGTAAGGTTTAATGACTTTAATTTTAATTTTCAAAAAATGTAGTTTAATTTTTTGCAACTTTTTTGCTGAAATACTTGTCCAACACTATGGTCTTTTGTTTGGAATAAAAAAATATCCGGAAACATTTTGGATAACGTGAAAAGTTTAAAGAAAAACTTGGAAAAAATAATTTTTTAAAATCTCATGTGGAAATCTCGGAACGTTATCACGAAAAATTACCAATATAACTCACATACAAATTGTTTTAAAAACTTCTTTAATGTAATAGCTATGTAACAAGGTATAAATCTTGCAGCAAATCCTTCGCAGTTTCAAAGAAAAAGTAAAAAATAAAGAAGACGACAGAATTCATTTAACTGCTATTTTTCACAACGCCTATGGTTTTTATGAAAACTCCAAAACAAAACATGAAATATCGTTTATGCATTAAAATCTGTCGATCTGACAGCGAGTTAAAATTGTGGTTTCCTTCTGAAAATCGTGTTCTTTAAGTTTATTGTTAAATATTTTTGTCGTTGTTGTTGTTGGACCTTTTTATTGTTAAATATTTTTGTCTCTGTTTTTATTGTTGTTGTTGTTGCTATAGTGTTGAAGTGATATGGCGCCGTACAGCAATGGAGAATATGCTGACATCCTATTTATCTACGGATTTTGCGATGGTAATGCTGCAGAAGCCCGTAGGAAATATGAACGTCGCTTTCCTAACCGTCACATACCAAAGGTTCGTGTTTTTAGTACATATGGAAATATGGCCGAAAATGGTTCAGTAAAAGCTAGAAGGGGTGACGCTGGTGCTCTGCCCGTCTATCAAGCAGATGAGGATGAAGAAATGTTGGGGCATTTTGAAGATAACCCAAGCACTACCAAAGTGGCGCGGCAAACCGGTGCATCACAATGGAAAGTTTGGTCTACGATACGTGAAGTTGGTTGCCATCCTTACCATTATACTCCTGTTCAAGGCTTAGATGAAGATGATCCTGAGAGTAGTCTTATGCCGCTTTGTGTTAAATGCAGACGCAGAAGATGCGTATTTCTTAACAAGCATTCTTTGTAGATTTGAAATTTAATCGCGAAGGCATAACAAATTTTCACAACCTACACTATTAGACAGATGAAAACCCACATTTATTAAGGGAAACTAGTTTCCAAAGGAAATTTTCTGAAAATTTATGGATGGGACTTATTACCCTTTTTGGGTCTTTTTTCCAAGTTTCCGGATAAATTATGAACGTTTTCTGAAAATATCAAGGGCTTTTTGGAATTTTTCTGATAACGTTTCAGATCTCCATAGATTTTTTTAAAAAAAATTTTTTGAAGTTTTGTTTAAATTTTCACCTATCTAAACTTCCGGATTTTTTTATTAAACAAAAGACCATGTTTGGACAATATTTCAGTTACAAAAATGAAACTATATTTTTTAAAAATTAAGATTTAAGTCATTAAACTCTTTTGAAGAAAAACAAAAAACTGAATCTAAAAATATTGGGTTTTGTATTATCATTTAGGGTTAAATTTACTCCTTATTTTGTTTGATCTCCAAAGGAATGTATCCAATTACCAGTAACCCTGTATATTATTATACACATTTATTATTAAATACGTAGGTGTTTCGTTGGGATAGATAAGTAAGTATAAAACCTATTGCGATCTACCTTACCCGGTACTGCGCATAAAGGAAGTCCGAGCAAATTTTATTTGTATGATTGCCAGTTTTTAAGCCTAAAAAGGTGGGTTTTCATTTTTTTCATATCCTTAAATAAGGTAAAAAAATAAACTTTTCGCATTGTTAATTGGATAATTCCAAAATACTGCAGGAATTTAAATTTTTTGTTCCAAATAGATTTAACAATTTAACCCTTTTATTCATTTTAACCCCAAAAAATGTTTAACGGGGAAATCCCGTAAAAATTAACCCAAAAAAAATTTTATATTGATACCTTTTAAATTGGTAAGTTAATAAATCAATTTTTAAAAATTTTTTTATATATATTTTATATATTATATAATAATATATATATATATATATATATATATATATATATATATATATATATATATATATATATATTATATATATATATATATATATATATTTATACTCTTATTATCCCAATTTATACCTGACCCCTGTATATATACAGGGTGCCACAGATTCAGTGCATGCATGGGGATCTCGGAAACCGTAAGAGATCGAAGTCGGTTAAATTATGGCAAAGTTGCGCATTTAGGTGCCTAACAACATGCCGATTGGAAAGTTGTAAAATTCCAGATTCCGGAGATATCCGGAAAAAACCGAAATTTGCTGATTTCGTTTTTATTTTTATGGCGTTATTTAAAGAGATATGAAAAAACAAAAGACACTTTCTCATGGCCACTTCTTATGCTCTACAAAACAGCGTTGAGAGATTTTCCGTACGACGTTTTGTTTTCGTTAGACCATCATCAACTTTATTTTTTAAATACGGACCTGGGTTTTTATTAAATTTTTTGAACCTCTTATTATCCCAATTTATACCTGACCCCTGTATATACAGGGTGCCACATCGAGTGCATGCATGGGGATCTCGAAAACCGTAAGAGATACGAAGTCGGTTAATTATGGCAAAGTTGCGCATTTAGGTGCCTTACAACATGCCGATTAGAAAGTTGTAAAATTCCGAGTACTTCCGGAGATATCCGGAAAAAACCGAAATTTGCTGATTTCGTTTTTATTTTTTATGGCGTTATTTAAAGAGATATGAAAAAACAAAGACCTTTCTCATGGCCACTTCTTAAGCTCTACAAAACGGCGTTGAGAGATTTTCCGTACGACGTTTCGTTTTCCTTAAACCATCATCAACTTTATTTTTTAAATGCGGCACTCAATTTTTTATTGCATTTGTAGGATAATAAGAGGTTCAAAAAATAAAATAAAAAACCTAGGTCCGTATTTAAAAAAATAAAGTTGATGATGGTCTAAAACGAAACGTCGTGGAAAATCTCTCAACGCTGTTTTGTAGACTTAAATGCCATGAAAGTGTCTGTTTCTTTTTATAACTTCAGAAAAATAAAAACGAAATCAGCGAAATTCGTTTTCCGGAGTCTCCGGAGTACTCGGAAGCACTCTATCGGCTGTTTGGCACTAAACTAACTTTGCCATGAATTTAACCGACTCGTACACGCTCGACCTCATGTTTACCGAATTCGCTACCCTTATTATATATCATAATAATATATATATATATATATATAATATATATATATATATATATATATATATATATATATATATATATATATATATATATATATAATCAAGTATATTAATTTCAGATGGAAGTGAGAGGCCACAACTCGGTCTCCAGCACGGTTGGAGACATCATCTGGTACACAGATGGATCCAAAACCAAGCAGGGACCTGGAGCGGACATGTACGATGAAATGAGGAATTCACAATTACCCATTCCACTAGGAACACAAAGTTCTGTATTTCAAACGGAAATATATGCTTTACTGCACTGTACAAAAGAAAATAACAGAAGGGTTTACAAAAACAGTCGGATCTGCATAATAACAGACAGCCAGGCGGCACTAGGGGCACTATAGTAAACACAAAGGTAACGTCCAAGCTGGCATAGGAATGCCAAAAAAAACTGGAAGTTCTGGGAGAACGCAATAGGGTAATTCTCCTGTAGGTACCAAGACATCCGGGAATAGAAGGCAACAAAAAAGCGGATGAGCTAGCGACACAGGGATCATCTTTACCATACTTTGGACCAGAACCTGCCCTTGGAGTGACCAAAACCACAGCACAAGGGCAAACCAGGGAATGGATTTGAAACAAACACAAGGAATACCGGGGGGAGCATTAATAGAATAAGACATGGAAAACGTGTTATAAGGGACCCATCCAAAAGAACGAAGAAAGAACTATTCAGACAAAGTAGGAAGAGACTTAAGATGACAGTAGGGGTTAGCAGCCCCAGGGCACGATAACCTAAGAGGACACCTACACAAGATAGGCTTATACAATGGGGACCCAAGTTGCAGAATGTTCAACGAGGAGGGATAAAACAGCCTACCATATCCTGTGCGAATGTAAAGCGCTGAATCCCAAAAAAACAGGCATTATTTGGGAAACCGAAAATAAACCCACAGGAATATATCAACCAACCAGTGTCAGGGTTATACAGACTTGTAGAAGGAACAAGACTAATGGGAGGATTGGTATAAAAGATATTGGGAGATTAGGCACAAAAAGCCCAAGAGGCTGCACTGCCTTTAGGAGTAAATCAAGACGGCTCCCAGGGAAGAAAAAGAAGAAGACGTTAACACTTGTTTTTATTTTTAGAAATACAACTTTGGGGTGGTTTGCTTTTCTTAGTTTTTATTCTAAGCCAACTTAACTTTCGAATGGTGTTTGTTGGCTTTTAAATAAAACTCTTTTTTGGCAAAAAGAAATACCACTTTTTTTGTACGCAGTACCTGATGTACCCAGGTCGGTCAGCCAATCAGTCGATTACTTCCTCATTAATCCTGTCTAGAAAACTATGTATAATTTCTACCCAAATCAAACACTTTATAAAACATATGTCATGGGCTCTTGGGCTATTAGTCACACCTTATATATGTACGAGTAGCGATCTGGGATTTGCCAAGAAAATTAAGGCTCCTGTCCCAATTATGTGTAAAGAACTATGTGATGATTTTTTTGTAATAAAATTCGTACTGTTTGTCATAAATAAATTTAATATGCCTGTGGAAAAAGCCTGATAGATTCAAATAAAATACGATGTTTTATTGAAAGTTATGATAAACTATTAAATAAACAGTAATTCCGGATACTTACAGATACTGGATTCACATGTTTTCTGTATAGTTTTCCATGGGATTATGATCAGAAAAATGAAAAGAAAAGCAAAATAAAGTATCGGAAGTTCCAACTTTTTGTTTTGCTAAAGAGATTACTGATAAATTTAAAATGTTTTTTATGAGAATTTATCAGTTAAGTTATAATAGAATTTCTATCTGGACATTTTTCGATCCAGATGGACCTATTAGGATTCTTACTGGAACCTAACATTTTCCACAGGGATTTTCTTTATGGGGCATCTTTGGGTCGTCTTTGAAAGCGTCTCATTTTTTTTATATTTTTCAATAAAAATAATTTTATATTCATTTTAAGTCACCACAAATGAAAACATTAATTTTAAGTCGTATCTTTTTTATTCCAATTTAAATAATTTTTTTAAATGTTTGTTAGAATTCTGCAAATAAAATACACAAAATGGCTTTTTTTATTTGTTTAAGATAAGAAAAAACATTAATGGAGCCCTGTTTATTACTTTTTGAATGGCTCTATACCTTAGTAGACGTGCAAGTTTAGTAACATATTTTTCAGGACTGCCGTTTAATAAAATTTAAATTACTTACGACAATGGCACCAAATCTAGGAAACAATACTCCACAGTCAAAATGTAACCGTTGATCCACAATAGCTCTTTTTTGAAGATCTTTTGGGTACAGTGCATCAGTTTTGCCATATTTCGATACAAGGTAAGCATTGATTGCGTGGCTGTCAAACAAGGCAAAGTCTCTATCTTCTAAGGTTGGAACTGTGTGAAGAGGGTTTAATCTGGAAAATAGAATAGGGGAAATGGATTACCACAAGCGTCATTTTAACAGTTATTCTTTTTTAATGCAGCAGACAAAAATATTAAATCATTTTTAAAATCAAAAACATCACTGTTTTCCAATAATGATATTTAGCAAATTTAAAAAATAAGATTTAAATTTTTAATTGATTTAATCTATAGGAGAATGTGCTCATTATAAAATAAAAGGAATAAACAAAATCTAAATAGAAATTAAATTATTAACTCTTAATCATGCATCGCCTTATTATTATTATTATTATTATTATTAATAAAGATCCGACAGGACGAATTTCATGGCTCCGATCCATGGAAGTTTATGGATATATGGAAGCCCAATGCTATGAACTATTCGATCAAACGATGTCCAGCCCACTACAAAAATAACTGGCATGAGTGGCTTCCGCAATTCTGCGCAGTAACAAAATTAAACAAAATTTTATTATGTGTTGCCTACTTACACACTGATTAATAAATGTGTAGGTAAGCAACACATTATAGGTACTTTTATCGAGGCGTAGTACCGAAACCAAATTCACTGTGTACCTTCGGCGTCTCATTAACCCTTTCAAGCAAATTACATATTTTGTTGTCGTTTGCGCCGTATTAATTTTGATTGTTTTGCTTTGTGTTATTTTATTTTGTGGTTGGAGAAGTATTTTGAATTGATAAAAACCTTCTTATTTTAGTTATTAGTGTTTATTAAATTGTGACTATAACTTTGTGTTTATTGTTTGTTACTTACAATTTCGTAACAAAATGACTAGAGGTTGTGTGGTTTTGTCTTCCAAATCCAAGGATAACATACCCGGCATTTTTTACTTTAGGTAAGTATTTGTTATTTTAAAATTAGGTGCTTCTTATGAGACGCAACGTTAGGTAACCAAATAAATAATAATATATCCATTATAAATTATAGAAAATTTTATAGGCAATAGCAGTGAGAAAAATAAGGTAATCTTAACTATCTTTCAGATAAATACCACAATGTTTGTGTATTTATGTGGATCATTAAAAAGAAATTAGGTTTACACTTAGTTACTCATATTTCATTTAATAATTTAGTACATCTTTTTGCAGGATCAAAAGTATTAATTACTGGGCAGACCAGGCAAATTTTAATATATACAGGTCATACTAATTAAATAAAAGAAAGTACAATTTTATGTTAAAGTTTCTTTTTATTTCTTGTGTATTTGTTTATAAGGAAATTGGATTTTTGGTTCCTAATACTTACATTATCAACTTTTTAAGGTCGACATACTGTAGGCATATAATATTTAACGAATACTATTACAATTGATACCTACCAAAGGTTACTAAACATTTTTAACCACTGTTATCATGTCTCATGAATCTTTGTTATTAGTGAAAACTATATGCCTAAATAGCAGTTATAAAAATTTTCACTTTTTAATGGACAACCAGAATATTAGGATCTTTTACTGAATTCGGTGTAAATATAGATTACCTGCATGAGGTGACGCTATTTTATTGTACTTTTGTACAAATTTTAAATTTATAAAATATTGTATGACCCTAAAACACAAACAACCAATTCAAATTATGGTAAGTTTTTACTTTTCTTGACCCTTGCCGATTTCGATGATTTTTTGCATATACAAAGGCGCTGATTACAAATCTAAAGTAAGTTTTTTCGACAACGTTTTATTTTTCATATATCGATTCTTAAATATGATAATTCGATTAAACTCATTTACACTATCCTCCCTTTCTTTTATCACAAAATTGGGGATAAGTACATGAAACTAGTATACAATGTTTGAAATTTATTTCAAAAAATCGGGTTGTCATTTATTTTACTAAGATTTTTGGTAAAAATAAAAACTCTACTAACCACAAATATCGACCATTTAAAGAGACGGCTATGAAGTGGCGCCATCTATTCTTTCCATATTAAATCAGATGTAACAAAGAATTATGGAAGTCCGGACCTGACCTACTATTTATTGCGCAAACTTCTCGGGGCCTATTCCCATATTTCCGCTGCCTTGCACGCCTAGACAATTTTATTCTACAGCATTGGCCTTCCATATACCTTCAAACTTCCTTGCTCCGATCCCATACGGCGTCATACGGAAGGACGGAAGGCCATTCGTATCTAAGACCACTTCTTACGACCATCGTTACCTTAGTAAACGAAGGGACCCAAGGACAACAGATTTCTGCATTTTTATCACCAGTTGCTCGGGTGCGTGTTGACATGGGGGAATACATCTCAGCCCCCTTAACACATTTTCCTTCATGCCTCCCAAAACGCCAAGACAAGACAAAATAATACAAGACGCTAATATCAAAGTATACATAAAAACCATAACATCCTCTCTTTATTCTCTCCCCTAATATTATCATCAAATATTTTTGTACAAACAAATTAAAAAGGCTATCGAACTATTCTTTAATTTGTAATAGGTTTTAAGAAGCATTCTGAAAGTTGTGTAATTCCACACCTATAAATATTTCAAAATTGCTATTTCATTCATGGTATGAAGAATGTAGGTTTTACATTTCTTGGTATAAACTATAGATAAACAAATAGTTTAATTATAATCTGTTACATATTTAAGCGGTAGGTGGGCATGGCTGCATAAATATAAGATAAAATTGCATTGTAATTTTGTATTTTTTAATTATTAAATACCACTGTTTTTATTTTAAACCAGTGCAAAAATATATGCAGGAGGAGAGAGAGCCGAGACATTGTTTTTTACGTAAAACCGTATTTAAAAAAAAAACATCATGTTATTTAAAATTCCAATGTTATTCCCGACCTTTAAAGAAGGTCAAGGAAAAAATAAAAAATTACGATATATATATATATATATATATATATATATATATATATATATATATATATATATATATATATATTTTTATATATATATATATATATATATATATATATATATATATATATATATATATATATATATTTATATATGTATATAACAAATTCAAGAATTTATTTAAAAATCCTTTTTGGTACCTACCAAGATGGGTATTTGATAATAACCACAAAATAAACTAAAATAAACCGTAATGCTTCTAGTAGGTAGTTAAGCAAAAAAAAACTTGTTCAAATAAAAAAAAATAAAGATGATTTTGTGGTCAATGTAGGTATATAGTTCGTGACTTTAATTTCATACTAGATTTTCAACAAGGTAAATTTTACCGTAATCCGTTAATATATGATACCTCTACTATTGTTTACTTTTTTTAATAACGTACACTGCGAATCTTCTTTCTTTCTCGCACGCTTGTTCTTTCTGCCAAGGCTGCCTCTAGCAGGTATATGCTCGAAGAATAGCAATGATATTCACCTAATTCTAAACACCCTGTATAAGTTTAAGAGTAGTTAATTTATATAAAATAATTAAAAAGAATTTAATTATGCATGCAAAACAATAATACACAGGTATATAACTTATGTATATTTTATTAGTATGTTTGTAGGGACAGATAAAAGCGGCCAACATGGGCGTATTTAAGGGGGGGCAGGGGGGCAGCTGCTCCCCCCCTTGGTCGAACATCGACTGTGATGGTCTGAGAGATTTCTTTGCCACCTACCCTTAGGATCCTACCTGCTTTTCCACTCACTATCTCTCCGAAATTTGCAAACAATTTACTGAAACAATTCAACTAGGCATTGAGACCTATATTCCTCATACCAAAAAGAACTCCTAACCTTCAAATTACAAACCATGCTTTTCTTAATCCTGTGACAAAGCCAGACTTTTAAAAATCCAAGCCCACAAAAAGTTTCTTCAAAACCCTAGTCCCGAAAACCGCCAAGCTGGCATTTAAGCAAGAAATCAATATAATCAAACTATTTCAGAAGCCAAAGACCATTTTAATAATCAGATAAAAGATAAAGTCCTCTTTTGCTCGAATGGAGGTAAAACCTTCTGGTTCTTTGCCAAAAACATTAGTCAAAACTTTTGCACAAATTCTTTTCCACCCCTAATCTCTGAAGAAGAATTTTTTTCCACTTCTAAAGGAAAAGCAGAACTATTTGCCAATTTGCTGCAAATTCTACTCTCGATTCTCCCGGTAATCTTCCTCTTCCAACAGTTGCCCCTGTTCCACATAAAATGTCCGATATAATTTTTGAAGTCAAAAAGATCAAGCATATCCTTTCGTTTCTCAATACCAAAAGATCGTCTAGACTGGATGGCATACCAGCAATCGTTTTGAACAAATGTGCCGCTGAGCTTGCACCCATCTTAACTCTCCCTTCTAACTATAGACCCATATCTCTTCTTTCTGTTGTTTGCAAAGTAATCGAAAAAGTCATCAAATATTGAAGGATTTGAAAAAAACATCAACTTTTAGCATTTATGCTGCCCCCCCTCCCTAGACCCAGGTCTGAAAACGCCCATGGCGGCCAATTTGGTCATCCGTTAATTACAAACTAATGACTGTAACACAGTTATTATTTACTTGGAACATATTGTAAAACTTACAACATTCGTTACTTCTGATTAGATGTATTGGGAGAAATAAAGATTTTTGATTCCAATATTATTGATCAAAAAACTAGGAAACAATGATTTTGCTTTTAGATGTATTTTAATAATATAGTCAGAATAAAGCATCCAGTAAAAAGGTTTTAAAATTAAATATTCTTTGGAAATTTTCTATTTTTAACGCCCAATATAGCTGCAGATTTACAATAAATGTGCTCTAATTTTCTTTTCTTTTTTTAATCAGAATGGGTTTTTTAGTTTAGAGTAGAGAGGAGGTTAAAGACGACCATTGAAAATAAGCATTACTGCCGTTAGGCAGAACGAATAAAAGCTTTTAAAGTAAATATTTATAAATTAAAAAGTAAAGAAAATATATTTAAATTACCTTTATTTATTTTATTACGAAGCAAAAAAATTAAAAGTTACTTAAAAAAATAAAATAGGTTGTCTGCATTCCATGACACCATCAACCAAAAATATTGTAGATTTTTAAGGGGGCAATTTAAAAAAATACCAACTGTTTTATAAAAATAAGAAAAAAATATTTTTTATCCTATTTAAATATTTATGGTTAGTGGTCGTACCTAGAATACCTAACTAGTTTTTTTTATATATCATTAAAAACATATAATACCCGCGCAGGTAATAAGTGGATAAAGCTTGAAAATCATTATTTAAACAAGTTTATGTTGTCTAACCTTGTCGTGTTAAGATTTGAAGTCAGTAATCAAAGCTTATAATTATAACGTTGAAATAGGTATAACCTGTGTCTTATGTCTTAAAATATTAATTTTGTTAAATTATTTCAAATACTATTTATCATTCTATGACTCATACTCATAACTATAAAGGTATAAAATATGTAAATTTATTTACAGGCTTGCGACACTAAGATTATGGCAAAATAATAAAAACAAAATGTCTAACTTATTTAGAAACGTTTTTTTTGCCAGTAAAATGTTTAAATACGATAACTAATTTTGACTTACGTTTCCGCGAAAGTTGTAGTGACGTCAGAAATGTCGTCAGCATTTTATTACACGGTAGGGTTCGCCCACCTTAGTGACGACATATTTTTATGTCTTTAATATAAATTTTTTAAATTTTGCCACAGGATCACTCCTAATCGAATAGTTTAGAGTTGTAGACATCAGATATTTTTATGAATAAATTTTCCTTATGGTTCATATTAGCATTTTTTTATTAGGGGTAGTCAGTTGTCACTGGTTGTATCTTGGAAACTATTGTATTATTTCGGGGTGGACGAAAATATGATTATCAAAATTAACAGGCGATTTATTACAACAATTATTTGCATCCATATTTTTTCAGTGGCATCTTTAATAAAACATTTACTTTTATACATAAAAATGCTAAAACTTTAAGGTAAACATTTTTTTAATATTGTTAATTAAATAATTTCTTGAGGTTTTAATAATCGATAGGGTATTATACAGTTTTAGTTTTACAAAACGTAAACACAAAGAATATTTAATCAAATCTTTTTTATTTAACCAGCATACCTTTTAAAAAATATGTTTCACTTTGTCAGTGCTTTTTTGCATAAAATTAAATTTTCGCCCACTCTAAAAGTTTAACAGAAAATAATATATGAGGAAAGGAGTAAAAAGTCGTTTAGTAATTTCCGTGATTGACTACTTTGATATCAACATTTTTATAAAAAGTGTGCCCTTTTTAATATACTTGGTATCGTGCGCTTCCTAGTGATAAAGTCGCCAACCTAATACGTTTATGACTTAAAGCCATCTTCATTATACTAATTCTTATTTTAACATTAAATCGTTAACAAAATACGATTTACGACCATAATTAATTAAACTTCTGTATTATTATCATAAACCAAACATTAAGGATCGAAAAGATCTTTTAGTGTTAACTAAATAACGGAAATATTACAAACACTAGTTTGTTTATAATCAACATAGCGAAACCGTCTATTTAAATCCTTAGAATATCCTCTTTATAACGTAAGTTATATAACGTGGATGTTTCAGAAAATGTTTGAAACTAGGGCGTTGTATTTTAAACGTAACTACGATTTTGTTAAGTTGAAGGAAATATAACGAAACTATTAGGTTTAAGGCGCTGTTATTGTTTCAAGAACGTAACAAAGGAACAAGAAAACATAAATGTAACGTAATTAGGATGATTTTTTGCTTAGTGGGTAATCAGTACAGATTTGTTTAGTAATTAATTTTAACAGATGTCTGACTGCGCTACGACTCCCGGAATAACCTGTAAATTACTAAAATCAAAAATACATCCATTTTTTTTCAGGTAATTTTAAAAAAAAATAATTTATTAAAAAAGGGGCCTTTTTCGTTTTTTTTTGAATATAACAAAAAGTACTGACTATATCACCTAACTCATAAAAGACCGTCTGTAGAGAATTCAAAAACCTAGAAAATGGTTTTTGAAAAATCCCGATCCGACCATTTTTCACCGAGAAAAGCCGGAAAACCCTTAAAACAGACCTTTTTTCAAAAATTCGTATCTCGGTTATTCTTCAATATTAAGGGCTGATTTTTTGAGAAATGATAGTCAATAATATATACTTTGGGCTGCCGAAAGATGAAAGTTGTCGCATTAGTAGCTTTTATTCAATCGCACTATAAACAAATAAGGCCCTAAGGGTATCCTGCAAGTGCCGTGAGTATTAGGCAAATGGTCCGATTTGATTTTTAAAAACGGCTTTTTAAAGCTAGCGAAAATTCCGTCGAGCGCCCGATGCACGCAGCCCGTCTCTCGCTTCTCCTTTGCTGCTGGGTGCACCCACCACATCTGGATCGCGAACTTTCGCATGACTCGCTAGGTTCACAAGCATTTTAACCAATGTTCTCTAAACTTGTAGCTTTTAATCTCAACTTTAAAAAGCCGTTTTATAAATTCAAATCTGACCATTTGCCTAATATTCACGGCACTTGCAAGATAAGGGCCTAATTTGTTTATAGTGCGATTGAATAAAAACTACTAATGCGACAATTTTTATCTTTCGGCAGCTTAAAGTATATGTTATTGACGTTCATTCTCCCTTAATACTGAAAATTCACAAAGATACGAATTTTTGAAAAAAGGTTTTCAAAAATTTAAGCGTTTTTCCGGCTTTTCTCCTTGAAAAATGGTCGGATCGGAATTTTTCAAAAACCATTTTGTAGGTTTTTAAATTCTCTACAAACGGTCTTTTATGAGTAAGGTGATATAGTACAGTTTGGTGATATAGGACATTTTGTTATATTAAAAAAAAAACGAAAAAAAGGCCCTTTTTTTGAATAATTATTGTTTCAAAAAATTACCTGAAAAAAAAATTGGTTGGATTTTTGATTATAGTAATCTACAGGTTATTCCGGAAGTCATGGCGCAGTCAGATATCTGTTAACATTAATTACAAAAAATTCTCTACAAACGGTCTTTTATGAGTAAGGTGATATAGTACAGTTTGGTGATATAGGACATTTTGTTATATTAAAAAAAAAAACGAAAAAAAGGCCCTTTTTTTGAATAATTATTGTTTCAAAAAATTACCTGAAAAAAAAATTGGTTGGATTTTTGATTATAGTAATCTACAGGTTAATCCGGAAGTCATGGCGCAGTCAGATATCTGTTAACATTAATTACAAAAATGACCTTTTATTTTGCTACAATAATTGGAGTACAAGTAGCGAAATGTTTTTACTTTTTTTAATGGGGCACACCCACAAGCCTCAAAAAAGAACTATAGTAGAATACTGACTCATGCGATGCCAGTCGCATAGGTATTTTTGGAAATAATTGGTAATGACTCAGTCTTATAATGGCAACACTAAACTTCATTCCATTAGTCAACTTTCATTTAATTAATTTAAACAATTAGTTTTGTAAATGCCGATGTGATCTGTTTTTATCTTGTTGTCGATTATATTTATATTTTTGCAAAAATGAATAGTTTTTGGCTGTCCTGCGTAATATTTTGTATATTTGTGCAGTCTTGCCAACCTCGATTTTACCGGTTTATCAAAATCAAAAAGAAAAAATCCCTTTGCGGCTAGCACCGCATAGGTGTGTCGTTTTAATTTCTAGTAAGTAAACTCTTTTGTGACATCTGTGAGCGCATTGAACATATTATTATTTTTATTTTCCTCGAAATCTTAGTATTGACAGTAGCATACAATTTTGTTTTAAATAGTATTATTAGCCTGATAGTTGTGCCTAGCGGTCCTTATATTTAGTTACACTTCTATAGGTATTTTTTAAACCTGTAGGCCCAGAATACCATGGATCAGTATTCTGGGCTGTAGGTATATAGGTATTTTTTAAACAGTACAGTAATTAGAACTTGTCTATAAATGATTTACCAAATAAAGGGGCTGAAAATAGGGTCCTAGACACAAAAAAATATAATATTAAGCCATTTTAAATAAATAAGTCATTGTAATATTAGGAATGGCAAAAATCGAAATAAAAAATAAATATATACACCGTGCCATTTAAAAAAATAAATATATTTGGCTACTTTTTTTTAGTCATTCTGTAGCAAAATTAAAAAATGCATATAAAAAGTATTTATGAATCATATACTTTTGTTATCAACATAAATTCTGGATTGTAGATATGTGATTCTTCGTTGGATGCTGTCCAAGATGGAACAACGTTTCGGTGGCAGGTTTACAACCATTTTTATAAAAAATTATTTAAAAATGTACTGAAACTTAAATAATAATTAAAATTATGTTGATTTTAATATAAAAGTAAGGTATTCTGAGAGCTTTTTCGGAATCAGTGACCCGAAAAACGTACCCTATGAGTATTTTCTATGTGCCTAAAGAGCATTTTCATAAGTTTTTTATAAGATTTTCGTTAAAAACCCCTAAAAAGGGTGTTTTTGCATATTTAGGGGCAGAATTTCCGAGCTACGGGACCCTGAAATTCGGAATCAGCGACCTAAAAAACGTAACCTAAAGGTAGCCTCCACTTGCAGCGAAATTGGGCACCCAAGACCCGCTTTTTAAATGAACTACATACCGGGTGACAACGAAATCACTACCCAGCCCTTTATTTTCTTGAATGAAAACGTATGGCTTTCAAATTTTGGGATGACATATTATATCATAAGATGCCGATTTTGGATAGTATAACATGTGTCTATCACTTCCGGTTTAACCGGAAACAACATCAACTTTGATTTTTTCAATGGAACACCCTGTATATTTTTCGGAATTTGGATTCTACGGATCATTTCTGATATAAAATCTATATTATATCCTATACCTATCTCTGCTTGTTTTTGAGAAAAGAGCGATTGAAGATGTCCAAACAACCGCACATTATGCAGTTTTATGGGAAAACAAATAAATGTTATAAAAATTTTATATGTTTAATTTAATTCTTCCTAAAGACCCTATCTGTGGGGGTCATAATAAAACTACTTCCGGCTTTACCGGAAGTGCTGTGAAAATTGACTTCTCTAATAATGTTACTTCAAAAATTTAAATGCAACACCCTGTGTATTTTTGAAATTTGGATTCTACGGCTTATTCCTAATATAAAATCTATATTATACCCTATACCTAAATTTGTTAGTTTTTGAGAAAATTGTTTGCCCTTATAACTGCATAATGTGCGGTCGTTTGAACATTTCAATCGCCCTTTTCTCAAAAACTAACAAAGATAGATATAGGATATAATAAAGATTTTATATCAAGAATGACTTGTAAAGTCCAAATTTTAAAAAATATACAGGTTGTTAATTTTAAGTAACATTAATAGAAAAGTTAATTTTCGCAATACTTCCGTGAAGCCGGAAGTAGTTTTATTGACCTCCACAGATAGAGTCCTCAGGAAGAATTGAATTAAACATAATAAATTTTAAAACATCTATTTGTTTTCCCATAAAAGGCATAATGTGCGGTATTTAGACAGCTTTAATCGCCATTTTCTCAAAAACAAGCAGAGATAGGTATAGGATATAATATAGATTTTATATCAGAAATGATCCGTAGAATCCAAATTCTAAAAAATATACAGGGTGTTCCATCAAAAGAATCAAAATTAATGCCGTTTCCGGTTAAACCGGAAGTGATAGACACATGTTATAATATCTAAAATCAGCATCTTATAATATTATATATCATCTTAAAATTTGAAAGCCATATGTTTTCATTCAAGAAAATAAAGGGCTGGGTAGTGATTTCGTTGTCACCCGGTATATATCGCCAAATATAATAATTTCGGTCTTGATCGATTACACTTTCATGTAGTTAGAAACAGGGTTATTGATTTAATAATGATAAATTATTTTTATGGGTTATATAAACTTCAAAGTAAATGCAATTATTATGTTTCAATGTATAGTAATCTGGTTGATGGTTTTTATGTTTGCTTTGAATTTATCATTGTTATCAGTTATCAGTGTCTATTAAAATCATATAACAGATGACACGAATTAAGGATTGTACCATATACTTTTAAAAAAGATCTTTATTTAAAATATATGCTTTTTAAAACTAAACCTAAACATAGATATGTTCTATATATTGGTGGCGGGTTTAATTATTATAAAATATTTTTTTAATTACTCGAGACTCGTTAGAAAGGACCGCTGCCGTCCAGGTTCCAGGATATAGACTCGTGCACCTATGGTGGCGCCAATATGTCGGGAAAATGTTCTATGCATTGTAATGTAATGTAATGTAATGTAATGTAATGTAATGTAATGTAATGTAATGTAATGTAATGTAATGTAATGTAATGTAATGTAATGTAATGTAATGTAATGTAATGTAATGTAATGTAATGTAATGTAATGTAATGTAATGTAATGTAATGTAATGTAATGTAATGTAATGTAATGTAATGTAATGTAACATGTGGCCTAAACATCAGTATCTGTTTCAGTTTTCCACGTACAAAATCACAATTTTTTTACAATAAGGGATACTTAAGATTATGGTGCCAATAAAGCAGCGCAAATTTAACTTATGACCCGGTTCAAGTTAAAATCGAGTTAATTATGGCGACTTAAAGGTTTATACTTATCTTAAACTAACAGTGCATGAAAGCTCATAGCCTAAGTAATACCATACCGTAGATGTCTTAAGTGAAATAAGAGACAGTTTCCTAGCATGAGACATAAAGATTTGGGTGCCTGAAGTTAAAGAAAAGCCTCTATGATAGGTGTAAAGGAGCAAACAAAGTGGAAAGTTTGGGGCTTCTTCAAATAGCACTTCGTATAGGTATTACAATGTTTTTAAAAAGCCAAGTCTATTTGAATCTTATAAATAAGGTTCTCTAATACAATACACTTTAAAATTATTTTATCAGTAAGATCTTGCTTAACAAAAATTTTGTTACACTTCTTTAATTAGGAAATTAATGACTCATTCACTTAACATGATTAACATAAAGTTTGGTAAATTATATAACTACATAATTATTTAATTGCATGTGACATGGACTTAAATAATTAATATTCAGCATTAACGGTATAGTCTGTCTCAAAGATAATCGTTATGGCTGTTGACGGACCATACCCCAATAAACCCTTAATGATTTTATTACCTATTGTTATTGGGTAAATCCATTTATTTATAAGGGCAGGGGTGGGCCAGGTATTTCTTGAGTATTAACCATTAAGCATATAAATATTTTGGCTAATATTTTAGTGGCAGTATTGAATAACCGTTTTTACTGTGCGTTTCGAAAAAGTTGTTTTACGAGAATATAACTATGTCGCGTCGAAATCATTTGTCATTAGATGCAAAACAGGTTGTGAAAAATGTGTATGAAACTTTAATCAGTAGAGGTCTAATTAAACAAAAAGCTTTAAAAGAAACCTGTCTACTTACAAAAACTCCAATATCATTGATAAGGGATATTATTATTAGTGAAGAATTGAACAAAAGAAAAAAACGTAGTGATTTTCAATCTCACCGTATAGACAATAGTGATCAGGACCTAATAAGAAGGAAAATATATTGTCTTTATGAAAGCGGAGTTATTCCTACCTTGGATAAACTGAAAAAGAAGATAGACGAAGACGAAACCAATATAAATATTAGCCGTACCACCCTCGATAGAGTTGTTTGTAAAATGGGATTTAAATACCGCAAAATAGACAAAAGACAAGTAGTAATGGAATCGCACACGTATACTTTGAGACAGACTATACATCTAATTAAAAATACTTTCTCAAAAGATTTTAGAGGTTTTATTTTAAAAAACAAATCAGTTTTTATTAACGTATAAAATACACTGTAAGCGATTTCAAAACTGCTAAATATACAGTGTGTTTCAAATTGAGATAGTTGAATTGAGACCTATAACTTTCCAACTATTAGAGATAAACGGTTAAATAAGGAAAGTTCTAGACAAGTTTGTTAGTAACTTAGTCATATTCCGGTCCAGGATTAGTTCTGGTTAGTTAGTTAAACCCAGATCTGTCGCAATAACTTTTAAAAAGTTATTCAATTACAATTACCAATTAATCTTCTAAGTAGTAGTAAATTAGGATTACTTATTACTAGTATGTTTGTTAAAAGTAATTTAATTATCAATTAAAACTAAAAGTAATTGAATATTTTAGAAATTACTGTATTTAAATTACCACATATATTAAACACGATACACTAAACAAATAAAATATTTATACTAATATGCATTATAATACGCACACGTTAACTATTCAAACTGCTTTCTTGGCAAGTTCAACATTAAATGACTCTAAAATAAAAATTCCTTTTTATCCCACCCCAAACATCAACAGATATTTCCACAAAAAAAAAGTATAAAAACGGTGGCGGTAAGCATCAATCGAAAATACGAAATCGGGCGAAGGCGGGCTCCGGATTCAAAGCGGCACGCCGTGTTTCAACATTTTCTTTCTTGCTGGCCAAAATTCCGACAGTTTTTCCATAAAGCAAGGTAATTGAATTTTTTGTAGTGGTTCAATTATTTATTAGGTAATTGAATCAAGTTCTAAGTAATTTAATTGCTTTATAAGAAATCGAATTGCTTTTTAAGTAATTGAATTACTTGGAATTCGTGAAAATCAATAACCAATTACGATTACATTATCCTATTAATTAATAATCCAAATACAATTACCTTTTCCGGAAGGTAATTACATTAAAGTAATCCAATTAATGAGAAGTAATTTAATACCATTTTTCAATTATTTTAATTCTATTACCGACAGCTCTGGTTAAACCACCGTTATTTTTTTCTAAAAGACGTTATAACATTTTTTTAAGTTAAAAAGCAATCCATAACAAAGAGAAAACAGGGCGTAAAAACTTTAAAAATTATATTTAAACGTCAGTTTGACAACAATGCATTACATATTTACAATTAAAAGTAATATAATGACATATTTTTTGCATAAAGAAATTATCAACTATTTTTTTAATTAACCCAAGTTTAAAAGCTTTACTAATGGCTTTAAATAGTTTTAAGAACTAGTGGTTAAAAATAGATGATATTTGGAAAATTTGTTTAGAATTAAAACTATAATATAAAAGCGGAACATCCTTTTTAAAAATTGGAAATATAAATTACTTCTTGAACTTCCCTCGTATTGCGAGTAAATCAAAAAAATTTTATTGTGGTTTGTTTTTTTATTATTCTAAACATTTTGTGGTTTGAAAAGCATTTTATTTAATTTAGATGACTTAAAAACATACACTAAAATTAAGAACTAATTTTAATTAAATTTTTCACATCGTTTTTGTCTTAGCAGGTGTTTTTCTGTTACCATGTTATAATATTTAAAAATAAAATAAAACCAGTTAGGTAAGATTATCGGAGTGAGAAAAAATGTATAGGAGTTTAATACCATATTTAAGGATCAATCCAAACAAAAAGAGCATTAAAAAACTTACACATGGCTATTCTACCATTATTTACTAGACAAGCAATGCAGGGGCGCAACTAAAAGGCCAATTTTGAGGGGGATTAGTCCCTCGTCTATACTGTCGATATTCCGAAAAACTAGTTTTTTCAATGGAAATATTTTCATGAAAATGGAAATATTTAAAAAAAGGCGTGTTGAACCATCAAAACAAAGATTTCTATATATTTCTTATGCTTTTTTGCAGAACAAATTTTACACTAGAAAAATAAATTTCGAAAAAGTACTATGTATATTGTTACGATTACGAATAATAAAATCTCGATCTCTTGGATTCACAAATTATTGCTTGTTGGCTATTGCTTGCTTTAGAAGAAGTTGGATTGCACTCTCACGAATGCTGAATTCAATATTCAAGATGGGAATGACATCGATGAAGATATGCCTCTTGATCAAGTTGCACAACTTGTGTCTCGTGGTCGTGTGTAATTACTTGTTTAAAAATTTCACTGTTTTCTTTGTATTTTTAATACATAAACTTTATTTTTAATAATATCTTTTGCGTTTTACCTTTTGGATAACAATTCCACTTATGTGTAAATAGCCCTATTTGAAATATCAAAAATCGAAATTGGCTATCGGATAGAAGGAAAAAAGTTACTGGCTAAAAAAATCTCTAAGTTTACGGTTCTATCAATAGTGTTGTCCATTGTTACCTTAGTAGCGACTGTATTTTCACTTATAATATCACAAGAGCTTAAATTATTTCCGGAAATTTTCTTGAGGGCACGAATATTTTGAAAATTATACCGAATCGCAAAGCGACGAGGGATAATTTTCTTAAAATATTCGTGCCCGAAAGAAAATTTCCAGGAATAATTTAAGCTTGCGTGATATTCGGTAAGAAAATTTCACACCATAATTTGGAAAAAAATTATTAATCCAATCTGACATTTTAAATTAATTTCACTGCTTGTCAAGTTGGCCAGGGTATTGTTGTTTTTGACATATATGTTGATTTGTCATTTTTGTTTAACCGGTTCTGTCACAAAGCTTAATAATTACTAGTTTAAAACGTCTGTACGTTAAGTTTAATAAGTGTATAGCGAAATATCGCGATTTGGTAAAGAAAATCAACAAGTAATTAGACAAGAAATTCAAAATATAACACCAGATAACACCCGAAAATCAAAATCAAGTGTATGGAAACAGTTTGTTGAATTTTGTGACGAAAAGTTGTATAATATTCATGAGTGTATGAGTGTAGTACAGCTGGCTACTATACTGGAGGACTACGCATTTAATATGAAAAAGAAAAATTTTGAAGATTATAAGGAAAGTGTGGTCAAAGTGTTGTGGAACTCTACTGCTAAGCAGTTACAAGAAATTTATTACGAAAAATATAAAATAAAATTTAATCCGTTTTCTGATGTG